>CM035424.1:125483408-125773408 GCA_020310875.1 Ceratopteris richardii
CCATTAGGTAGCAAGCATGATACACAGGTGCACGACTCTAGAAGTGAATTAGATGATAATAAAAAATGAGAAGGAAAGAGACTACAAGCTCTAGAAATAAAGAGGAAAGGCCAAGATGCAAGAATGTGGAGAATTCTCCAAGCACACTCCTAGAACAACAAGGGAAAGAAAGCAACTTGAAAGGTATGGATATGACTCTACATTTGTAACAAAGCATTCCATCTATTCGGCCAAAGACTCAATTTTAGAGGAACACTCAACATATGAACAAGCTAAAGAAAACTCTAATTTGGAGAAATCCAAGAAACTGGCGCTCTAAAGGAAACAGACACATGGGAGTAAGTTGCAATGCAAACCAATTAGAAGGTAATAGGTTGCAGATAGGTCTATAAATTGAAAAGGAATTCAGATGGATCAATTCATAGGTCAAAGATAGGTTTATTGCTAAAGGATGTGCTCAAAATAAAGGCATAGACTATGAAGAAACTTTCTCACCATTTGCCAAGATGACCACCATCAGGACCTTGCTTAGTGTATCAAGTGCAAGAAATTGGAAGCTATTTCAACTTGATGTGAAGAAAGTTTTTCTCAAAGGGTGGATCAGTGAAGAGGTACATGTCATAACCCCCAAGTTTTGAAAATCCTAATTATCCTAATCATGTTTGTAAACTTAAGAAGGCATTATATGGCTTTAAACAAGCTCCCAAAGCTTGGCACTTTAGATTGATTTATCTACAAGATCAATACTTCAAATCAAGCAATGCAAATTCTTCCTTATTCATCACAAAGATTCATAATGAAGCTATCTATTTATGTGTTTATGTAGATGAAATAAGTATGACAGGTGATGACATAAATGAAATATAAAGGATCAGAAGACATATGCAAGAAGAATTCAAGATTAGTGACCTTGGAGAGCTCACATTCTTCTTAGGTATGCGAGTCATATACATAGATCAAGGAATGTACTTGACTCAAAGGAGGTACATTCAAGATCTACTATTGAAGTTCAAATAGATAATGCAAATCCAACATGTACACCTATGGAAATGAATCATAAGCTTAGTGTTTATGAAGCTGAACAGATTGAACACGTAAAAGAGTACCAAAGTTTGGTGGTAGTCTAATCTATACTACACGTACAAGGGAAGATATCTCATATAGTGTAGGAGTGCTAAGTCAATTTCCAAGGATGATAGGAGAATCAATTCAAGTTTTTTAGCATTTTTAGGATCTAAGCTTGTGTCATGGAGTTCCAATAAGCAACCTACTACTGCACTATCCTCAACTGAAGCAAAATATAGAGGATTGACCATAGCAACTCAAGAAGATATATGGATATGAATTATATGTAGACTTGAGACTTGTGAGTTCCAAACCTCACATATTTGGAGACAACATAAGTTCAATGCATCTAGCAACAAACCTTGTATACCATGCAAGAACCAAACATATAGAGGTTCATTATCACTTCATCAGGGAGAAGCTCTTGACAAAGGAAATTTATATTTCTTTTGTACCAGTAGAGAAGCAAGTAGCAGATATGATGACTAAAGCTCTTGATGGAGTTAAAATTTGCAAATTCAAGTTAATAGCAAGTATTCAAATCATCAAGGAATGAAGAGTTCAAGCATGATTTAGCTTGAGGGGAAGCTTTTATTATATCAAGTCTTCACCATGCTTGAGAAGGACTCGTTCTAGACCTAAATTCATCTTTAAAGTAAGCCATAGTGTTAGAGTATTCCAAGAGAATCTCTATTGTTGTAAAAGTTCATGATCACTTATGTATCTCATGGGAATCCTTTAACCATGTAAAACCCATGAGACTTTATTATTATTAGACCTTTGATATTTTTTAAAAATAAATCTAGGAAACTAAAAAACCATGAGTTTTGAGGTTGTGATCCAGCAACTACCATAATCGAGCTTGAAACTTGATTCTCTGCTTTCCTAGATTATAGGAAAAGAAAATGTTTTATCACAACAACCTATCATGTGAGCTATTTTGAATTCAAAATCATTTTAAAGGAGTCGTGGAATACCCAAAGATTCTATATAAATACTTACAAGCACTTGTGCAATATGTTAGAGGAATATACAACAAGTCTTCATTGTCTTCTTGCTTATAGCTCTCTTCTCTGCACTATCTTTTCCAAAGTCTACTTACTTTCAGATGCAAGTTTTCACTCCTCAAAGATCCAATACTTATGAGTAAGGGCTCATTTTAAAGGTATTAATGTTACCTTATGTGTATAAATTTGAGTTGGAAGATGAGAGTGTTACTTATGATTTAAGCAATTCAAATTCCCCTATACCTGTTAAGATATGTGTGAATTTGCTTGCTGAATTTTCTTCAAAGTTAATTGATTTATTAAAACAATTTACAATCAACTTTGTTGGACTATCAAGATATGTAGGGATTAGATCCATTCATTTATTAGCACAAAGTGATACTTAAGCTAGATGTATATCTGGTAAAACAACCTAGCTATAGGATGAATCTGAATTATGCACAACAAGTGAAAGTAGAAATTGACTATCTCTTGAAATTTGGTTTTATTGTCCCCGTCAATCATGTCGAATGGATTTCACCAATCATTATTGAACTGAAGAAGAATAAATAGCTCATAATACATGTTGAATATTGAAATTAAATGCAGCTATGATACACGATCCTTTTCCCCTTCCTTTCCTTGATAATATGTTAGATGAAGTTGTAGGTTGTGAAATATAATAATTCCTCAATGGATATAGTGGGTAAAACCAAGTGAGGATGGTTGAGTAGGATGTCCCAAAGACTTCTTTCATTATGAATTGGGGAGTCCATGCATGTACAATAATGTGCTTTGGACTTCATAATACCCCGGGCACCTTTCAGAGTTGCATGCACGAAATATGCTCCCCCTATTTAACTATTTTCATGCGAGTGTTTTTAGATAAATTTTGTATTTTTGGTAATCAAGCTGACCACCTAAAGCATCTATGGCTTTGTTTCAATAAATGCAGAGTGCACTACTTATGCTTAAACCAAAATAAGTCCATTTTTATGATTTCTTGTGGGAAACTATTAGGTCATATCATTTCCAAACATGGTAGATAGGTCAACCGAGACAAATTAAAATTTATTCTAGACACTCCACCTCCCAAATCACCTAAAGAAGTCTTATGGTTTCTCAACAAGATCTAGTGGCATGGCTAGCATCTATGATTTCTAGCCCATATAGCAATCCCCATCAAACGACTTGCCAATGTACCCCCTAGAGAGTTCACTTGGACCAATGAATGTCAGATTGCTTATGAGCATTCAAAACTTAATCCCTGACCTTGCAAGCCTTAGACTGTGAGAATTCTTTCCATGTGTTCATGGATGCTTCTGACATTGCCATTGGTAGTGTACTGATGCAACAAATTGAGAAGTGGTATTGACCACTATACTATACTAGTACATGATTGACCCCAATGAATGTAATTAATATGTCAACCAAAGAGAATTCTTGGGCTTGATTTTTACATTTAAAAGGTTTTGAAACTATTTCCTTGGTCATCAATTCACATTTCATGTTGATCATTCAAGTTTGACTTATTTCATCAAAGAGGAGAACTTGGTGGACAAACTAGTTAGATGAGTTCTCCTCTTGTAGGAGTTTGATTATGAAGTTATTCATAGATCCAACCAAAGTAACCAAATATCTAATGGGATTTAGTTGCATCTTATTATGACACATTACTTACATTTTTATCTATCCGTTTTGAGAAGTCTTCCTTGGTAACCCAAAAGAAATTAGCTCACTATAGTCACATATTTTGTATTATTGTGGTCTATAGTATTATACAGAATCGTTTGAAGCTTTGCTCTAGTGCATTCTGATCCATGAGGTCCATTCAGCTTTATACATCTAATCAATGGTCATTGATCAACATACTTAACATTAAAGAAGATATTGTAGAGTAGAATTCAGTGGCTGACTACTACACATAAAGATACCCTACAGTGTGGCTTGAATTGTGACCCCTATCAGTGTACATGATAGCCTATACTATGTAAAAGGTTTCCCTGTGGTGAGTAATGCCACTATAACATTTCCAAAAATGGGGCTTAGATTTAATTGGCCCAATCACTCCACTTTCTATTTCCTACACTAACTATGCAACATGCTAGGTTGAAGCATGGGCCATAAAAAATGCTATAGCCATGACTGTCACTCGGCTGCTCATCAAAGAAGTTTTTCCTCAAAACTATATGGCATCTCCAAGCAGTTATATTCCCTATTGTAGAGTGCCCATTAATTGGGCTCTATTCTTCTCTAAGATAATTTATAAAGAATGAATTCATCCATCTCATGGATGAAATATAGATTTTTGGAGTTGTAAATATTCTGTAAATGTGGTGTATTTAAAGGTTATGTGTGACAAAGATCAAACCCCACTCGATCTATGGCAAAGGGATATATGCTTGAAGAATGCACATATTACATCAATATATATCTTGAGAGAGTTGTTGAAGATGCTCCAGTGCATGGACCAAAGAGTTTTCTTCAAATTTGGCATATGAGGTATTGTCATGTAAGGGAGTCCTTTTCAACTTAAAGTGGAAGAGAAAACTAATATTTCTACTCTTATGGCATATAATGGAAAATTCATGTAGGCATTCCTTAATGAGTATGAACAAAGACTTCAAAATATATGAGGAAGACAAAGAAACAAGAGATATAGATATGGTTTGGATGTGAAATAATTTGGTTTTGTTTTTCTTTTAATAATTTATTTACTATTATATATATGAACGTACACAAATGTGTGGGCCTATGGACAACATATCAATCGAAAATATTGATTCTTTATGCAAAACAAAAGATTCTAGTATTGTAACTTTTTTCAAATTATTATCACATGTGATTTCAAACTACACAAACATTATAGACAATGAACTTGGTTACATGGGAATTGTTGTTAGCACCTACAACATATAATATTATATCTTCAAACACGTATATAAAAGTTACGTTTTCCATAATAGGATCCATTATTTTTTGAAGTATACATAATAATAGAATTTTGACTTTTATATTATGATACATTATTTTGAAGGTTGATTGGTTTCAAGCTAAGCAAAAGGGCAATAATGCCACAATGAGAAGAGAATCATCTAGAGAAGCTTGTATAGTAGAAAACTATGCTTCAAAATGTTGAAGTTTGGTTTAGCTAACCAGCAAAGGACCCGCCCTTTCTCTTTTAGAGAGTCTAATAAACCTTATAACATTCAAGTGGATGCAATAAAAACCCTTATGTGCTTTGGAAGATCACTGACAAAATTATGATTCAATATAGATATCTTTGCACAAAAGTTAGAGCATAAAACTTTCTATTTATTGATAAATCATGTACATTCTAATGTTTAGTGCTCTCAAACTTATTACAATTAGCTAAATTCTTCTTACAAGATGGTGGAATATAAGGTTAAGTAACTCTTAAGAACAATAATAAAATTTATAATCAAGGCTTCACTCGATTATAAGCTTAACATTGAGTAGGTGTATCCCCAACTTTTCAAGAATGTGCAGAGATTGACCCCAAGAGCCTAAATGCTCTGTTTCTCACAATCTACTAATCCAAATGATATAGAGATTTATAAACATAAACCTGACATTAATATATTCCAGTGAGCCGTTACTCATAAGTATTGAATCTCTAAGGAGTGAGAAGTATCCTTTGCAATTCAGCAAACTCTGGAGAAGATGGTGCAGAGAAGTCAGCAATAAGTAAGAAGATGATGAAAACTTTTTGTATCTTCCTCTAACATATTGTACAAGTCCTTGTGAGTCCTTTTATAGAATCTTTGGCTATTCCACGACTCCTTTACAATGAGTTTGAATTCGAAATAGCCCACGGGATAGGTTGTGATAAAAAAATCTCTTTTCCTATAATCTAAAAAAGTAGAGAATAAGTTTCAAACTTGATTTTGGTAGTTGATTGATCAAAAACCTCAAAACTCGTGGTTTTTGTGTTTCCCATATTTATTCTTTAACAAGAATAAAGGTTATTGTATTTGAAAATTAACTGATGGGAGGTCTAGTCTTGCATGAAGTAAGCCTACCTTAGCCAAGCTCTTCCAAAAATGAGGTTATAATTGAGGTTGGAATCCGAGAGAATGAGAATGAAAATGGTCATTGGGAAGGTGGCTCCTTGTAATGAGATGTATATATTCTGAATTAACCCTAATGGGTGGACTCTTTATTGATTGGCCATAGGTACAGAAAATTTAATAGGCTCAATATTATGCCAACCCATCTATTTAGAGAGAGTGGCCTTAGCTATATTAACTCCAAATCATCCATATATTAATACTTTAGGTATGCACTTATTCTTAAAACATATAGTAATTAACAAGATCACATGATCCACAGTAGCATCATTTTTTGGTTGCAGTATCGCCATAGCTGTTGCTTTTGGTGACAACTTTGCTTGTGACTGTTGAGCTGGCTGTTGTCAAAAGCTTGGCACAACTGTATGTAATTGTCCTAGTGATGATGTAATTGGTGCTTGAGATAATATTCCCATGGACTGTGACCTCCAATTTTATCTGCAATAGGATTCTCATCTATGGTCTATTGTGGTACTCAAACCGATGAACTAACACCAATAGAGGCTTGTTCGATAATCAATATAGATTGTTGAATATGACCTATAGGTTGGATGATCTAGATATTTTTGGTTCCATTGATGTGGTGGAATATAGATTGTGGAAGGCTGTGTTGGATCCTATATGACTATATTTACAACCAGTTGGTTGTTACTTTTTGCATTATAGGGGTAGATATCTATTGTATGATCAATGCACTGATAGATCACACAATACATCTAGTCCAAATCACAACTAGCTGTAGTATGACCTGCATTTCGGCATACAAAGTACTTGTTTCATCAAATCCTCTTAGCTAGTTTTCAGGGTTTTTACCAACAGCCACTCTAAATCCTTCTCAAAGCCTCCAACTTTATGTTCCAATTGTAAGGCCATATCAAATGTGTTGTCTAGGGTTATATCTCTGATGCATCTTATTATCATGATCGGGAAAAGCTGTCGTACTAAGACATTTATGAACCATTGAGTGGTAACATCTGTGGGTAATGGATTATGATAGTGGATTTTTCATAAATGTGTCTTGGAGGTAGCTGCATCCTCTTGAATTGACTGCTACAATGTTTGCTTATTCTCGTGGAAAAAGTCAAAGATTTGAGTTGGTGTTTTTTTATGAATCGATCCAAAAAATAATCTCTAATTGTTGTGTAAGTGCAAAAATTATTAAGCTCGATTTTTGTGAGTCACTTGGTTGTATCACTAACAAGAGTGGATTGGAAATGTGATTTGTATTGTTCATCCCCAAGAACATTAATGGGATTTCCATAAGTCCATAATTTATTTTGAATGATCGAACATGGTCATTTGGATCATCATTGGGACATTTGTCGAATTTGTCATATGTCATCTCCATATGAAAAGCATGTAGCAATTCCCGAGGAGAGCCTACATTTATGGAACTCGCTCAATTATATGGCACTCATGTGTGAGCCCTTCTAAAAACTCTAAGAGGTGGTTCACCTCTAAGTTCCTAGATGACTCAATGTAACATTTCCTTTCTGCCTAATTCCATTTTTGTCCTGAAAAATGGTATTGGAAGGTCCTTAAGTAAGAGAGAATAAATGGAATGGTACTCCCACTATATCCCCATGTATCCGAAGTACATGGTCATATCTCCGTGTTGTTTCCCTATGTCCTCCCCCTTAAGAAGACTCTTGGGAAGGTAGTCTAGAATTGGGAAACCATCTCTGAAGCGTGCTAACCACTCCCATGTAACACTATCTTCTGAACTATCTTTCCACTTTACTAGATACTCTTTATATAAGTGAATCCTTGTCCATTTCTCTGGAGTGCATAGTATGCTCTCAGGATCATGTGAAACAGAAGGAATAAAAATAGGTTCTACTACCTCACTATCTAGAATGAGGTTGTCAGAGTTGCCCAACCTTTTCTTAAGCTGGCTAACATGAAATAGTGGATGGATCTGGCTACCCTCTGGAAGTTGGAGTTGGTAAGCTATCTTTCCTATTCTCTTAAGTATTGGGAATGGTCCACTACCTAGGAGATAGTTTTGGACAAGGTCCTATCTTCATGGTTTAAGACGAACAAGGTCTCTTGTCTGAACTCTGTCCTAAATCATTAGAATTTTCTGGATCTTGTGAGAAGATGTATACACATCCCTGTCTATCCTCATATCTGCCATCCTTAAATTGTGCCATTGGTGTTATATTCAGGGGTACTTCTAAGTTTCTCATCCTGATAAGAAACGTATGCATCCCATCCTGATACACATAGGTTCCAAACCTATTTGTATACATATATTTGAGAATATTTCTATAATCACCATTTTTAGAGGGTTCATTGGTTTCATTTAGGTTTTCTATGTTGTTTTCCTGCCCTAAATCTTTTTCTTGTAATTCTCCTATTACTGGCTCTATCTCCTTCCTTTTTAGATCTTGTTTAGGAGGTGTGATCAATTTATTACCAGATCTCAAAATCATCCAACTATTTCACGATTCTGTGAAGAGAATCGTGTTTTCCACGATTCTGTGAATAGAATCGTCTTTTCTATGATCTTGAGAAACTTCTAGATTTCTTCACAATTTTGTGTAAAAGAATTGTCTTTTTCACTATTTTTTGGATATTCTAAATTTTCCAAGATCTTGTGGAAGTGAATCGTGTTTTTCACGATTCTGTGAAGGGAATCGTGATTTTCACGATTTTGTGAAGAGAATCATGATTTTCACGATTCTCTGGAGGGAATCGTGATTTTCACGATTCTGTGGAGAGAATCGTGATTTTCACGATTCTATGGAGAGAATCGTGTTTTTCACGATTCTGTGGAGAGAATCGTGTTTTTCATGCTTCTGTTCCCAGACAATCGTGATTGCTCACAATTGTTAAAAACATGATTTTCTTATGAAAATCACGTTCTGGGAATCGTTTTTTTGTGTTTAATTCAGAGAATCGTGATTTTGTGTTTGTCTACAGAATCGCGATTCTGTGCAGATTTTTAAAATTTTTGAGGTTCTTGATTTTCAAGTTTTTGTTTCTCCAATAGAATCGCCTTATTAAAATTTTAACATGCAATAAAAGAGTTTAAACAAAATTATTATTTTTTCTCACTAAAACTCAAAAAATCTAAAAATCACGATTCCGTGTTTTTTACTATTTTCTGTGTTTTTGTGCTCTAATCATCATATGAAACTTGAAGTAATGCAAAAAATTTGCTTGCTTGATCAAGAAAAATCCCAAAAAATTTGTATTTGCTGACAGTCACGATTCTGTCCAATTTCCTCTAGTTCTCTCACTCTCTCTCACTCAAATGAGCAATTTTTCAGAACTTACATGCTTTTATAGCTTTCAGACAATCGCGATTTTATGTGAATTTCTCCAAATTTTCACTTTTCACTTTAGGACCCTTATCCCTTAACAATTGTGTGGTTTTTGATTCAAAATTCTCATCTTTTCAACAAAATTTACTCCTTTTATCCTACAGATGAAAATCACGATTCTGTACCCAATTCTCAGTTTAATCTCTTGATGCTCAATTCTCACTGATATTCTAAAATTTGATTTTCTCTACTCACTCAATTTTATGAAATTCTTACAATCACTTACCTCAATTCCCAAATGTGCAAAAATAATTCAAATTCTTTTCTTACAGAAAATCGTGATCCTGTGAAGAGAATCGTGTTTTTTCTGAACTTCCCAACTTTTGCACTTTTTGACCTTTCTTTCCACCTAGTCCCCTTTAGTGTTCTTTACCACTCCAAATCACTTGTCACCTGCAATTATACACCATCAAACTCATTTTAAAAAGTATTTTTTTTTTGAAAAATTGAAACAGCAACTTCCAATCTAGCTATTTTTTATTTTCTCTCAATTTTCAGAATTCTTATCCACTTTTTCTCCTCCACTTTTAACAACAATACTCTAGTCCTACTTTTGGAACAAAAACAAATTTGTTTAAATTTCTTACTAGATTTTATGAATTTTTTTAGTATTTTGCCCTAAATCAAGGTGAACACTCCACTTAGGGTTTTCTTGTTTCAAGATCCATTGATCTTTTGTTCATGATTGGTTATACTCTTTTATGCTTGCAATCTAATCAGTTTATGAGCAAAGCTTCCCAAAGAAAAGTGTGCTAAGAAGTGCAATTTATCAATTCATGCAAAGATAAACTCAAACATTTTTCTTTTCAAGATGCAAATAAATCTTTTCTCAAGATTGTTGCTTTGTCTTGGCTAAACAAATGGATCTTATCTACTTGCATATAGCTACTTTACTTGACTTTCCTCACTGCAATCATGTCATCTTTCCCAAGATCAACAATTTTTCTTGGTACTTGGTCAACAAGCACTCTACAAATGCAAAGATAGTCACATTTTACCTTATCTTCAGCTATCTTGATTCAGTTTTTCACACACATGCACTTTACTCTCAAAAATGATATGAGCAACTATCAATTTGCAAGAATTTCACCACTTCTTTATCTCAAAAGGTTATCTCTTGCTTCCTTTTCCCAAAAGACAAACAAAGAAACCTACCTTTTCATGTTACCTTTTCTTGATTAAAGAGTATTACCTTTTCAATGTGTTCAATACCATCAACAATGGAAGATCCAGCAAGGTCCTACTTCAATGAAGCTTTTGCTTTACTTCCCCGGCAACGACGCCAAAAAATGTTTGTTGTTACCCTTTGGAGTTGTCCTCTCCAATCATTTTAGCATAAAGAATCAACAATACATCTTACATTTGTCAATCCGGGAAGTATACAAAGACCACAACCCCTTCTAGTTAATGGAATCTAAGAATAAGAGGAAAATGACTGGATTTCTGAGAAATGGTGAAGATGAAGAGAAATTTCTAGGGTTTTGATTATCTTGAGCTAAACAACAGTATTTTCAATGATCTTGGTGCCTAAAGTGTGTTATTTTCTCAGCAGAACACAATTATAAAGTCAAATCTCAAAAATGATACTTGTAACCCTCAGACAAGACAATCGTGATTCTGTGAAAACTGACGATTTCCATCTCTAGCTTTATTCTTCAGCACTTCCTTACTCAATACTCTAAGATTCACCTCTCTTCATACACATTAATCAGAAATACACAACTGAAGCTCACAAATTCCATGGGAGAATAGACTCAACAAATCAAAGAAAATCACATGAAAGGAACAACCACGATTTGCTGCAAGAAACTCTTCTCATTACTTGGATAGCACAAAATACAGTTAACCAATCCTCTCAAAATAGAGGAAATTATCTTTTATAAATTTTCAAGTGTCCCTTTTCACACTTGAATTTTGGTCCTTTTCCCTTTTAATCTAAAAATATGCTATCAAAAGAGTTTCCAAAAATTCTAGAAAAAATACATATGATTCTAATTTACATGAGGAAGACTCTTCCTCATTTTTACATCATTTGCATAAATATCTCTACAATTTTTGTCATTTTACAAATATTTCTCTTCAAAAAAAATACTTCTTCCAACACCTGCTAAGATTAAAGAAGAAATAGATCATTTGATAGAAGCATGATTCATTTACAAAATTGAGCATACTGAATGGGTATCCCCCATTGTGGTTGTGCCCAAGAAGAATGGAAAATTACGTGTGTGTATTAACCTTAAAAAAGTTAATGCTGCCACAATTAGAGACATTTATCCTCTTCCTATCACGGAACATTTATTGGAAAGAGTTGTGGGCAAGGAAGTTTATAGATTTCTTGATGGTTTCTCAGGCTATAATCAAGTAGCCATTGCTCCAGAAGATCAACACAAGACGTCTTTTGCCACAGAATGGGGCATATTTGCATTTCGAATGATGCCTTTTGGGCTCACAAATGCACTCGCCACTTTCCAACCACTCATGTGTCAGGTTTTTAAGGAATTCTTACGCAAGAACGTGGAAGTTTATGTCGATGACATATGTGCACATTCAAATATGAGGCAGACTCATATCCCAGAACTAAGGCAAGTATTTGACAAATGTCGAGAATATCAGGTTTGTGTGAACCCAGAAAAATGCATTTTCATGGCCAGACAAGGCAAAATTATAGGACACATTGTGTCAAAGAATGGAATCTCTACGGATGAGGAAAAGGTGAAAGTAATTGATCTACCTAGGCCAAATAACATAAAAGAGGTACATGCATTTATGGGTCATTGTGGTTATTACAAACAATTCATACACATGTATGCAATCATAGCCAAGCCTCTGTACTCTCTTTTGACCAAGTTTGAATGGACAGATGAGTGTGAAAATGCATTCAATGAACTAAAATGATGTTTGTGCTCATCACCTATATTGACAACCCCAGATTGGAGTAAGCCATTCCATGTACATATGGATGCATCCAACTATGCCATAGGATGCGGGTTAGCACAACCCACGATGGGAGGACGTGCATTTTCTAAGTGGGGTATAGACTTTGTAGGACCCATTAACCCCCTACAAAAGGTACACATGCAGAATACATCATTGTTGCCACAGATTATCTTACCAAATGGGTAGAGGCCAAGGCCACAAAAAAGAATGATGCACACACGACTGCAAAATTCTTATTTGAAAATGTCTTTACAAGATATGGACTACCTATAGAGTTAGTGAGCAATCGAGGAACTCACTTTCTAAACCAGGTCATTGAATATTTGTTATAGGATTTTATGGTGATTCACAAGAAATCCACACCATATCATCCTCAGGCCAATGGTCAAGCAGAAATTACTAACAAGATCCTTTGTAATGTACTGACAAAACTCGTGAATAACAAACGTTCAGATTGGGACAAATAGTTACATCATGCTGTTTGGGCATATCGAGTGGCCTACAAGACTGTACTCAATGCAACTCTCTTTCAGATGGTGTTTGGTTAGAATGTTGTACTTCTTTTGGACTTCTTGATACCGACCCTTAAGGTTGCACAAGAACATCAGTTGACCGGCCATGAATTATCATCAAGAATAATGAACTTGGAACGATTAGGAGAAACCAGGCTGAAAGCAGCAATAGGTATATATGTAGCAAATAAACAACAGAAAGCCTATTTCGATGCACATGTAAAAGATAAATGCTTAAAAGAAGGAGATTTAGTCCTAGTGTATACACTGAAACAACATGCACGGAAATTAGAAAAGCGAGGTTATGGAACTATGATCATTAACAGACTCTCGACAAGTGGACTAGTACATTTAGCCACCCTAGAAGGAGACATAATGCCTAATTACATTAGTGACTGTAGAGTGAAGCTTTATCAAGAACCTCTTACTGAGGATATGCTTAGACGACTCACGTTGGCAAAGAAGCATAAGGAGGAAGAAAAAAGAATACACATAGAAGCTCAAGTAGAAGCTATAGAACGCATTAAGCGCATGAAGCTAAGAAGACAAGGACTAGGGAGAGAACATTATAACCATCTGGAAACAACACCCAGATACCCCATGGCCATGTGTCAAGCAAAGTCAAGTAGTCATCCTAACATAGTGGATAGGAAACCATTTATTACAGTCAGGCTAGAGCACGACAACCCTTGCTAAGAGCTCAAGACTTTAATTGAATCAGGTGCTACGACTAGTGCAATTAGATGGTCCCACTATAAGGACTGAGGAATAGAAATGTGACCAATTGATGGTCCCACTATCAATGGGACAAATGGGGACCATTGGCGGTTAGGTGGGTTGCATCAGTGGTTAGGTGGACTGCATGAGCAACCACATGGGCACAACACCCTGCGGTGCCCATCCTTCCACACTTACTGCGGACTGGTCTAGATTTAAGGTACAAAACAAAGCACTTCCTAATGGGCAGGTTTCGCAAGTGTTGGACCTCCCTTCTTTTTCAAAGCAAAGTGTCCATCCGACCTCTCAACCTCATGCACCAAGGAGTCACCAACGAATAAGGAACCCAAACCGATGACCCTACCAGACGATGAAAAGAATTCAGCAATATCAGCATCATAGAACAAGTGTCACAAGACAAGTATGGGTGTCGAAAGGACAGAAAGCATCGACAAATTTCAACAACACGAAAAACGATAAGAAGAAGTTAAGGCAGTAATAGAGTCAGTATTCAACATCTCCTTGATCTCCTTCTGCAAGTACAAACAGTCGACATATTTGGATCGCCAAGAAGTACCTTACGAATCGACCCACACCCATGCAGATATGGGTACCCAAACAGTGTATTATAGCTCAACACTCTAGCCATGTAGCATATATCCCTCAGAAATCTCCTCACCCATTGACAGCACAATATCCAAAATCATCTTTTGTTCCTCACAAGAAACATACCATCCACTCACCAACCCTTAGGAAATGGATACCGAAATGTATCCAGATGTCCTCTCATGACCAATAGTATAACATTAACCCCATCCCGAATAACCAACTCCCTTGTAATAATTCACTCACAACTGAACTTTGTATAAACTCATCTCCACTAACCCAACATCACTTGTAATAACAATCTCATCAAGCAATGTATGCACCATCAAAAGCATGTAGGTGTCTAGAGACCTGCATTAGTTTTGCAACAATCATTCCATAAACCACCTCACAAAACTTGGCTACACGGGTTACACATCATTTATGGAAAGGGATTGTGGTCTCACTTTAATGGGATCATGATTAATTTCCATACTAATGTGCTAATCTTTTGTAGCAGATCTTCTTCACATTCGTATCATTCATCATGCAGATAGAAGGACCATCTGAAGCGGGCTCCAGTCTACCTGTGGTCAATATTGGCGAATTACTGTCTGAGCCCCATCCTGCATCGTAGCCACCAGAATTTCAAGGATTCCCCGGACCAATGCCAATTGATGATCCTCCTAGGGTTGAATAAGTTCACTGTAATTCCCATTGGTTCCAAGGTTTAGTAGGACCTTTGGCAGACATAGATTTCATTTTTGATGCCACATTGACCTTTGAAAATAGTAAAAAGTATCATTTCTTCTCCAGAGAATTTGAAGCACTTCAAAATACCGAAGACTTAAAGCACATTTGGGCTAGAGCAGGTTTTACAGAATACTTCAGTGATCCACTACCCAAACTGGACTTTTATAGATATTACTACCTAGTGACGATTCTCACAACCTCCAAGAACAAGGACTTGCCAGGCACTTTTATTCTACCGTCCTTAGTAAATGACCCCCCATTCAAAACGTTTTACCTTTCAAAGGCTTTGATTCGAGCTGCAATTAAGATCCATGGAACTCACACCCCGACAGAGCGAGAAAGGTTGATTCCAGAGCCGATGTATGCAACACTTTGCATTCCCGGATCAGGACCGTTTTACTATGCCTCACAAACATATTTGCTTTGTATTGTATTTAGCATGTATAGGGCCCCAAACAATTGATCTTGCAAGTTGGATCATTTATCGGTTGTAATTAGCGCAGCAGAGATGGGAAAGGAAAAAAGTCATCCATGGATGTCGCACTCTTAGGAGAATTGTGTATATGTGTTTGGCATATGACTTGCCTATAAGGCGTGCAATGACAAGTGAAGAATTGAAAGCATTCAAAGGAACTGCCAAGAAAGCCAAAAAAGCTAGCAAGGGACAAGCAGGCAAGCGCATGTGAGGATCTATCCCATGCCTACAAGTTCTAGAGTCCCTGTCTCCTCAACCCTCTCCAGAACAATCACCTATCAAACCCCCTGCATCTGTACAACCCATTCACATACGATTATCACGACCAATTATCACAGAAGGTACTACCAGTACCGTTACCTCTCAAACAATCACAGTCCCAAAACCTACCACTAGAGCAGTAGAAATTCCCACCTCCATTGGTGCGAAAGTGTTTACTTTTTCGATACCCAATCTGGAAGCAGAACCAATGAATACCACGTTCGATTTTGAAATGCCGCATGCTTTTTCAAACGAATTTCAATTTTTAGAAGGATAATTTTTCTCTCAGGAATATGAACGACCAAGTTACCCTACCACATCCCCTGATCAATCGCAAGAGCAAGTAGTCTCCAGCTCTAAAGAAGAGAGGACAAAAACCGACGATGACGACGGAGACGATGAAGCCAATCAGGCTAGTCATGACTCTCAAGAGAATGTGCAGACTCATGAACAGGGACAACACACTGACACTCAGGGTGACACAAGCACTTATGAAGATGAGACATTTGAAGCAACTCCCTACACATTGGCAATCAAGAAGCTATACCGCACCATGCAAGCTATTTGTGCACGCAAAAAACTCTCAGAGGAAGAAAGCCAAGCGCTTGTAGAACAAGAACTCGCCACAGGAGGTTTTGAGGAAGTGTACATTCAAGGTTTCAGAGAACTGGTCAAGTCAGTGGGCACTAATGAAGCATTACAATATTTGCAGAGAAAGCCACTACCATAGTTTGACCCATGCTAAATTCGCTTACTATCAAAATCAGGTCAATATGTTCGCGTACCAACGGATTCCCAGTCTTCACAACAGGCGAGGGAAGCCCGCCTCATTCTTGAAGGATCTTTGGCAGAAGAAACAATCATCATCAACTCCCCGCCCCACACCTCTACTGTACATACCACTACTATGGTCGAAGTACTCACCACCCCAATCGCTCCTCTTTCACCTCTCGTTCCTCTAGTCTCTCCTCTACACCATACCTCCCCTCGACCATCCACGTCCTTCGATAGTGCGGTAGTGTTGCTCTAGCACAATGGTAAGTACCACATTAAGAAGCTCCACCTCCTTAGTGTCAATCCGCAGAAGAGATAGGAGTGATATGAAGATCCTGAATGTGAGATGTAGTGAGAGTGAAGTTGAGAAGCATAAATATGCACACACACATGCACACACACAATGAAGAGACAAGCAAGACACAATGGAAGGTAGGAAATAAACTCTATTGCTCAAGATCACAATTACAAGCTCAAGCTCACACTAGTTCATACAAGTCTACACTAGCCAACCTCAAAATTGAGCTCTCTAGCTCTTTTTATAGATTCTAGACTAGTTTTGATCGGTTTCACATCTAGTGACTGGCATAGTTAAAAAATAGGTTCTAGGTGCTATTTGAAAGGGTAAACGGGATCCAAAAATAGCCAAAATTGGTAGGCTCATTCTATCTAAGTTCCTCAAGCTCAAGGACTCCTCGGCTTGCACAAAATGGAGCTATTAATTACAAAAGGGGTTTTTCTATGTTACATATGGTACAAGAGTGATGAAAATCACTATTGAGAGTTTTTGAAAAGTAATATAAAACATACTTCTTTGAAAAATAATCGGAATGGCTCCCCACTACTTTGTTGTGCTCTATCTTCACATACTTCCTCAACATCTGTGCCTCTGGCTACTGCCAACACCCCCTCCCTCTCGCTTCTGTCATCCTCGACAGAACCTTGTTGTGGGGTCTGTTGGATATAATTTTGTAGGAGGTCCTGAGCGAGGGTGTGCTTTGAAATGCGGATACCTCTGGCAAGATCTGCTTTGAGTTTTCCCAATCAATGGGTTGAGGTTCCTCTGGTGGTGGGAGTCTGTAGTGCGTGGAGCACACCAGTTGTTCACAGGCAAATAGTTGGAGTAGATGGGTGGGCCTGCTTATGAACACCTCTGAATGGTATTCCCAAAAACCAGTAGTAAACATTTCTTCAAAGGTCATTTTATAACATGCCAGTAAATATTTGATGCGACAGTGCCAGACATAACACACTTGGAGCGATGGTGTCGTACTCATATCATATGCTAAATCTTGATTGCCATGCTCGAATCCCGGGGTGTTCACATGTGGTGCCTTGATGCGAAGGAAGACTTTGAATACTATCTGCATCATGTGAAATATTTTGACAGTCATATGTGCTGCTACATTATCCATTCGTCGTAAGCGAGGGAGCCACTGGCGAATCGTTGCCATAATATAGCCTACAATGGGTGGTCCACAGGGTGGTGTGAAGTACAGGTAATTGAGCCAGTCTTTGCACTGCGTCTTATTCTATACTTTGATTGCAAAGGCCTTCCAAGAGCGGCATCGTGGTATCGATCCCCAACATGGGTTATACTTCAAATGGAGTGGTGCCTTGACCCATGTGCTCATCATTTTGAAATATTCTTGTAATAAATCCTGGCACCAAGTTGGTTGAAATATTTCTCCTCTCTGCGCATCCGTTGGTAAGTCTTCAGGCTCAAACTGAGTTGCATGGGAGGGTTTCTTGCCTGTTTCCTTTTCGATGGCCAGCTGATATTCTACCATTAACATAAAATATGGCTTATATTGTAGCTCGTGTCCAGATATATACCTGCGAGGGGCCAAGTGGGCAAAGTAAGGTGATTGTAGTATACATTCCTCTATCATGGCCATTGAGTGTAATTGTGCTTCCACCCTTGCTGAGTGAGTCTTGCCAAGTTCTTCTACAGTCTTCATCCACGCGGGGGTAGGGAGTTCAAATGTGGTCTGACCTTCAGCCGTGACACGTCCGCCTGGGATGGGTTGAGGTTCATAGGCTTCTTCAAAAGTGTCCTCCACCGGGATAGTCACTGTTTCCTCATCTGCTGGTAGTTCCGATGGGGAATCTGGCCTAGGTGGTGCTTTGTAAGCTGCTATCTGTGTTTGAAGAGTCAATACCTGGGCCTGTAAAGTGTTGAGTTCCTCGATGATTTCAGGAGATGTGGCCGCAGGATCTAGTGGTACTTGCTGTACAAGTGTGCGTAACTGTAATATTTTGTGTTCCTCTTTGAGCTTCTGGTATTCCTCATTCATACTGTCATAATCCTCTAGTAGTCAGACATGGTCTTCCAATAGTATCTTCATGGATTTGGAGGGGATAGCTTTGAACCGACTTGGACTAAGGGGTTTGTCCAGTTGATCTAAAGCAGCTTCGAGGTTCTCTCTATTCTGTTCTTGTAAGTGTTGATTCTCTTCTTTAACTGCTGCTAGGTGGCGTCTGAGTAGTCCCATGTTTATAGTGAGGGTCGCATTGCGAATGGTTTGAGCCCTTAACAAATTGTCAATATCTGTAATGGCCTCTTTTGTCTTTTGTTCACTTTCGAGTTCAAGTTTGTGGTAGGCCTGGCGTAGCTCTTGGTAGCATGTGTTAAGCGAGGCCTTCTTGATAGATAATGAATTTAGCTGCGATTGTAAGTCATTCGTGGTCTTCTGCAGCGTCTGGTAACTGGTGCCTAGAGATGCGAGTTCATCTCTCACTTGGGTCATGCATGCAAACATTTGACGGAATGCAGTGTCGATTTTGGGTGATAATATTAATGGCGGGGTGAGTGAAGATGCTGTGGGTGTGGGTGTTGATACAAGGGGAAGGGGGAATAGGGATGGGAATGTGGATGCAGTGGTGACTGTGGAAAAATGTGATGTGCCTAAATGTGGTGGTAAAATGGATGAGGTGAGTGGTGGTGCAGTGGGTGGTGATATGTCCATGTCACTATACGTGGTGTCGAGTGCAGTGATTGTGAATAGTGGAGTGACAGTGGGTGTGAAAACAAGATTTACAAAGGTTGTCGAATAATTTACAGATGGGGTCTCTTGTACTGCTTGGTCAAGAGGGGAAAGAGGAAATACAGTGGGTCAGGGAGGTGAGACAAGGGAGAAGGTCAATGGAGGTGGAAATGGGAATAGGGGTCTTGGAGGGGTGGGGAAGGAAGGGAAGGATGGATGGAGAAATGGACTAGATAGAAGGGTGGACGTTCTAAGAGGGAGGCTAGGTTGTGTGGATGCAGAAAGGGTGAGAGGAATTGAGGCAACAAAGGCTTCTGCTACCGCACTATTGAAGGATGTGGATGGTCTGGGAGAGGTAGGGTGTATAGGAGAGACTGGAGGGACGGGAGGTGAAAGAGGAGCGGTTAGAGTGGTGGATACTTCGACAACAGTGGTGGTAGGTACAATAGAGGTGTGGGGCGGGTAGTCGATGATGATCGTTTCTTCTGCCAAAGATCCTTCCGAGATGAGGCATGCTTCCTGGTCCTGTTGTGAAGACTGGGCATCCGTTGGTACACGAATATATTGACCTGGTTTTGATAACAAGCATATTCGGCGTAGGTCAATGTGGTAGTGGCTTCCTCTGCAAATATCGTAATGCTTCATTAGTTCCTACCGACTTGACCAGTAGCTTTCTATGTGCCCACACTGCTTCCATGGTGTGGTAGAGTTTCTTGATTGCCAATGTGTAGGCCGCAGCTTCAAATGTTTCATCTTGTAAGTACTAGTGTCACCTTGGGTGTCAGTGTGTTGCTCCTGTGTGTCAGTCTGTACATGCTCTTGAGATTCATGACTGGAGTGGCTGGCTTCATCATCTCCGTCTTCATCGTCAGTCTCTGTCCTCTCTCCTTTAGAGCTGGAGACTACTTGCCCTTGCAGTTGATCAGGGGGTGTAGTAGGGTAACTTGGTCGTTCATACTCTTGAGAGAAAAATTGTCCTTCTAAAAATTGAAATTCATTTGAAAAAGCATCCAACATTTCAAAATTGAATGCGGTATTCATTGTTTCTGCTTCCAGATTGGGTATCGGAAAAGTAAACGCTTCTATACCAATGGTGGTGGGAATTTTTGCTGCTATAGTGGTAGGTTCCTAAAATGTGGTTGTTTGAGAGGTAATAGCACTGGTAGTACCTTCTATGATAACTGGTCATTACAGTCGTATACGAATGGGTTGTATAGGCGCAGGGGATTCCGTAGGTGACTGTTCTGGAGATGGTTGAGGTGACGAGGACTCTCGAACTTGTAGGCATGGGATAGATCCTCACATGCGCTTGCCTGCTCATCCCTTGCTAGATTCTCTGGCTTTCTTGGTGGTCCCTTTGAACGCTTTCAATTCTTCACTTGTCATCGCACGCTGTCGTCGAGATTTTCTCTCCTCTCTCACTCATGAAGGCCTACAGGAAACACATTCGGTGAAGGTATCCAGAATTCCCCGAGAAGTCCAAGATGCATCAAGGATGTCAAAGGGAGTTCACATGCAAACTTTGGAAGAAATCGAGCAAATCTAGGGTAGCAATCAAAGCTGGTCAAACTTTGGAAATTAGGGCAAAAATTTAAATGTCTCCAAATCACATGAAAATTCATATAATTGTAAAGCCTATCAAAGGCAGTCTATAGCTCGGATTTCACATGAAAATGGATTTTCTAGCACATTGATATGCCATGTGCATTTTGTTAAAAATGTAATTTTTCCACTTAGACCCTACAAAATCTTGTATAGGAATTTTTGTTAGCCATATGGTTTGGCATGTATAAAGAGCATATGAGCCTACATATTTGTACAAAGTTTCAAGGCTATCAGAGCTTCCTAGACACCTTAATGCCACCTTGCAAGCTTCCAAATGTAGTCAAAACTTATACAAGAGAGATTCAGATGGGAGTTTTTTCTGCATATTCCTAAAGGAGGCCTTTCAAAACATAGCCCTACAAATTTTTATCTTCATCAAAGGATATTTGAAGGGTCAAAGAGCACAAAATCCAGTTTTCAAGGTCATCGCAGTTTCCTAGAATAAGAAAATTGAAGGCTTGAAGGGCTACCACATGGCAAATAAGGATTGAACCATGTTGTATGGTCAAGATGAGCTCATATTCAAGGGTGGAGATGCACTAAAGCATAAAGGAAGGAGGATCCACGAGTTTTTTCACCGGATAAGCTTTTGTTGATGATCAAAAATCAATAATGCAAAGCTTCTCCAAAAATAGTGGCTTATCTTATCCAAATTGATGTCAACACTGATCCGACGGTCCAGA
Organism: Ceratopteris richardii; assembly: GCA_020310875.1. Lineage (NCBI taxonomy): Eukaryota > Viridiplantae > Streptophyta > Polypodiopsida > Polypodiales > Pteridaceae > Ceratopteris > Ceratopteris richardii. Next base: position 125,505,169 of record CM035424.1, read on the forward strand.
TCAGCCCCAGATCCAATGGTGGAGAATGAAGGCGCCTATTTTCCTCCCCTTTGCCCTACATATCATATAAAGAACCAATCCTAACCATCAATTTGATAAATCCAATGGTTGTAATCAAAAGAAGCTGATCTGAGGGTTGAGAGTTGATTTCTCTAGATCCAAGGGCCCAAATCCATTCAAAAAACTATATGAACCCCCCTCCAAACTCCTAGAGCATCATTGTTAGGCATCCATAGGGCCCTTGCTAGCACATGGTTTCCTTGAGACGATCACCCTCAGTTGAGCGTGTGAGGATCCAAGGTGGGCTAGTAAGAGCATAGTTCGTAGATTCAAATTTTAGACTTCCTCTCTAGGATAGGCTCATAAACCCAGTTTCTCTTTCTTTGTTCACCCTCAGTGGAGCGTATGAGTGAGTTAGAGCTGGTTTTATGTGTCTTAGACTTCTATAGAAACACATTACGATCCTAGAAAGACATAGGGTCAATGAAGTGGAACTTATCCTCTTACGTGTGACATTCGGTTGAACTATCATGGTGAGATGGTCATGAAGGCCTCCTTTGACCAGTAGAATGCTTAGCTTGATGTTTCACAACATTCATGTATATTTTTGTCATAACAAGATCTTCTAATTCATGTCTCATGTCTCTTATCTCTTTGTCTCTTCTATGTTTTTACATGTCACCTTCTATCTCTTTCTATGTGTGAGAATGCTCCGTAGTATTGCGTTGAGCCAGTGAGGATTATCCATTAAGGTTGAGAGAATAATTTTCTTTTCATTCATAAATCATGACCCACGTGCATTCATACCATCCACACACACCCATGCATATGTTTTAGTTTCGAAAGTGTATAAGAAGCTCCATTTTGGAGCATTCTTCCTTTCGAGACTGATTCATGTGTGTGGTTTTCATTTTTTTTTCTCATCATGCATTCATTCCATTCAAAATAACCTATGAATGTGAATTAAATTTGGAAAGTGTTTAAGAAGCTCCATATTTTTGGACCATTCTTCCTTTTCAAATTGATTCATGTGAATGGTTTCTTTTGTCCTCATCATTCATGTTCATGTGATTATCTTGTGTTCATATGTTCCCCTTTCTCTAATCAAATCATGACATCTCTTCCCCCCATACCCAACTTCATCTTCACCTTCACATTTTTTATTACATAAACCTTCCAACACTCACTAGCTTCATACACTCTGTGTGTGCCACAACTGGACCCGATCCACTCGGATTGCAATCACCTCCATATTTGAACCCGACGTGAATCGCTTCATGGCATTTGCTTTTGATCTTGTTGGGAGGTTGTGATCCATATTTTTTGTTTCATATTTTTCATCCTCATCATATCATCATCATCATTCTTGATTGTTGCACTGGATTTCTCACAATATCGTGCACATCTTTGTCATGAAGTAAATGCATTTGTGAGAGATCTAGACAATCGTGCATCACTCGCTTATTCACATAAGATGGAGGAAGGATTCAAATATCTTATTGTTGAGAAACAAGGCCAAAGAATAGTCTCTTCTATGTTGAGAGAGAAGGGAAAATTCAATGGCATCAACATTTCAAGCTACTTAGATTTGTTTGAAGAGCAAGCTATGATTTTTGGTCTTCTCGAAGATCTTTTGATATCATTCTTTGAACGAATTGTCGATAGCTCTATCATAAACCGTGTCACTCAATATGATAGTCTTCCTTCAAGTGATCTTAGAAAGGAGATGCTCAATATGATAGTCTTCCCGATTATGTTGGCTATCATCTTGAAGATGATAGCCAACATAATCGGGATGGATTCTTACGATGGGTCAATTCCCCAAAGCCTAGTAGCTCTATTACTCACTTACAAAATGAGTATATTAGATGCTATGAAAAACTTCTTGATGAGGATAAGATAACTTTGGAACCCGATCCTGTGATCAATTTTCTTAAGCTTCTTCATCTTGAAACTTGTAGGGAAGTTGAATGGCTATTAGAAGAGCCGGATAAGTGCTATGGTCTTACTGACAATTGGCAAAAAGTGCGTAAAGTAGTAGAGGCTGTAACCCATAGACATCAAAGACAATCCATGCTTTATGAGAAAACTAGTCTTCCTCAAGCTAGCCTTCCACAAACTAAGGAGCAAGTTAGAGAACAATCCCATGCTATGCTTTTTGACTCCTATTCCTCACATGATGGAGCCTACTCAAGGTTTTAAAGTAGAGCCAAATAAAAGTGTAGTTGAACAATCTCAAGTGGAAATTCTCACTAAGCAAGTGGAAAGTCTTATTGCTACACAATCCAATTTGGCTAAGACTATAGATGCTTTACAATCTAATTACACCAAAACTTTCCAAAATCAAATGAACCCAATGTCTTTTCAAGAGCCTAATCAACATGTTATAGCTACCAATCAAAATCCACAAGTAGCTCCTACTCAAGCATATCAAGTTCCTCCAATGCATAATCCTTCAATGCAAAATCCTCATCCCCATGTGCAAAATCTTCAAATGTATCAAAACATATATCCTCAAGCTTCTCAAACAATTTTTCGAAATCTTCAAAATCAAAATTTTCAAAATCATCAACCATATACTATGGAAGCTCCTCTTGCACCTCAAGCACCACATGCTGCTCCCCAAGCTCCTCAAATACATCAATTGCCTTATCAAAATCCTAATTATCCTGTTCAAGCAATTCCTTATCAACAAAATACTCAGTTAGAAAGCAATGTTCTATAGTTCAAGAATGATCAGAGGATACATGTATTGTTTTCATCTCACTCGACGGGCGTCGCTTGTGTATATATACTCTCCATGAGAGATATTAGAGAAGAAAACAACATGAACAGACGGGTGCTACTAGGATGCGTAGTTATGCTTATGTATAACATACACCAAGAGGCGTGGGCATCTTGGATAGCGCATATTTGTCTGAAAGAACCGATTAGGGTTCGAATCCCCAGATCTACAATGCACGATCATTACTTTTAATCATGCTTTTGCTTTTAAAAACACACGGACGATATCACGTACGGCAATAGAGTTTCTCTTTCAAAAGCGTTTTCGTTTTTCAAATAGCGATCGCGACGAAGGAGATTTATTTATGTGTTTTATTGGGTGCTTTTCAAGTACACAAACTACTATATAAGAAGCACCTTGGGGTCATTGTATTCATCCTTCACCTAGTATTCAACACAAGCTTGGAGCTTGGACCTCAGTAGAGGTGGTGTTTCGTCTAGCACATGGGGCAGCCATGGTGCTAACTTGAAGCATGTTGAGGAGTAGCTATGGAGTTCTCTTAATGATTCTTCTTGGAGAAGATGAAGGGTGTGCTCACACTCTAGCTCATGGAGAGGAGGTTATCTCTTGTTCATGGCAAGAAGACTTGGTCATTAGCAGCTTGATGGTGAGGATCGGCCATCTACATGATGTATTTGAAGATTATCTTCTACAGGAAGATATCAGGTTGAAGATTGTCTTCTACAAGAAGATATCGGGCTACTTCAAAGACATTGGATGGTGCCATCTACATGGTGTATTTGAAGATTATCTTCTACAAAGAAGATATCAGGTTGAAGATTGTCTTCTACAAGAAGATGTCGGGCTACTTCAAAGACATTGGATGGTGCCATCTACATGGTGTATTTGAAGATTATCTCTACAAAGAAGATATCAGGTTGAAGATTGTCTTCTACAAGAAGATGTCGGGCTACTTCAAAGACATTGGACGGTGTTTAACATAAGATTTACATCTTATGTTAAGTATTCAAGTACATATTCTCTTTATGCACACAAGTACTACTTGAAGTTTATGGAGGCCGTAGCGTTCATATCAGGAGGAGTCCTATTCAGCATAGGTACAAGAGAAACAATACGTATATGCTTTATGCATATTTTGATGAGGTGTTTAAGAAGGTGTGTTCACATGAGTTTGAGGATTTCCAGCAACAAACTTGTTAGCATTCTATGCTACTTTATAAGTATGTGATCTTTTCACACACGTATCTGACTTAGGGTCTTCCATAGCCTAAGTTCAGATGAGGGTTTGTTGACTATCAGTTTCACACTGATCCTTCCTCTTTCAGTCACTCATATTCACTCTTCTATAACCTATAAGATCACACATCTCATATATATTCAGATTACTGCCCATACATCTGAATATGTTTGTTACATTGTACAATCACTCATTCATCTATTTCTCATCACATAGAGTGGTTGAGAGTTTTGCTCCCACATTGTACATTGAACATTTATATATATGATACTATGAGTAAGCGATGGCTTACATAACACCTTACACATGTCGTCTATTCTTTCTCTATCTTTGTCTCATCATCTGTATGATTAAGTTGTGGTATGTTCATGTTTTGTCAATATTGAAGAATGCTGGAATTAATGTTGTACATGATTGGAACTATGGAACCATGGACCTGTGACATGAGCCAAGGGCCTACCTCACTTCCAACATACTCAATTTCAAAATTTCCCACCACAAGTTAATCAAAATCCTCAAAATCAAAATGGTTTTGTGCGTGGCCCTCGTAGGTGTCCTTGGTGTGATTCATTAGAGTACTTTTTGAGAGATTGTGAACTATTGAAGGCTGCTAAGGACCAACGACTAATAGACATAGACAAAAGAATATGTGGCTATCGATCTAGGCTACATTTGCAAGGAAATTATGGTAAGGGAGGAATGAAAAACACTATGAAAATATAACCATAACGGACATAGGAACTAGAAGAGTGAAACTAGAAGCTCTTGATGAACAACAAGTAGAATCAAGTAAACCCACAAAGGAAGGTGACTTTTCCATAGAGGCTTTAGTAAGAGCACGAGATGAGATTAGGAGAATAACAGCTTGGGAGTCATCGATAGAAGATCAATCTCTTATTTCTCACATATCCAATGTAGAAGAAAAACGAAAAAGAGATGAAGCTGAGCCTAGTGAAAGAAGAGTGACTCGAAAACAAACCTCAGATGGAATAGAAACAATCATTGAGCAAGGAGAAACATCACAATCCAAAGATAAAAAACAAGAATCATAACCCAATGAACAAAAACAAGAGGAGAAACAAAACGGGAAGAAGACAAAACAAAGAAAAACAGAACCAAAGCCTTTAGATAAACAAGAACAATCAAAACAAACTGAAGACCAAACAAGAGAACATGAACAAAAACAAGATCCTGAGCAAAAACAAAAGAAACCAAAGAGAAAACCTAAAGCCATTTTGATTTCAAAAATTGAGAGAAAAATAGATCCTATGGAGATTTTAGAGGACATTTTGCTTAAGAGTCAAGTGACTATGTCTTTAGAACAAGTTTTCTCTATTGCAAAGCCTTTTTTTAAAGATAACATTATCGGTCTAATTAAAAGGAAGAGGTTTCTGCTTGATCTAGATACTGAAATGCAAGATTCTCTAGATCAAGATCAAGCTATGAATGAAGCCTTAAACTTTGATGAATTTGATGAAGAGGGCTTTGATGATGATGAAGTAAATGTTAATAAAATTTTCTTAGGACCTATTCAACCTGACCATGAAAATCATGAAAACAATCCTGGAAGTCACTTTAAAGGAAAATTTTGGTCTAGAGGTACATCAAAGATGCATGTTAAAATAGGAAATGATAAGAATGCGATCACTCTAAATGCACTAGTAGATTCCGGCTCCAAAATCAATGTGATTTCAAGAGAAGTCTATGATAAGTTTCGATGGCCATAGATAAAGATTGTGGATGGCATATGAGAACTCCAGATAATGGTGTAGGTACCCTGTATGGAGCTTGTGCTAGTGTGCCCATATCCATAGGAGGAATCATAGAAGAGTTTCACTTTTTTATTCAAGATAATTGCTCCTATGAAGTTCTCTTAGGTCAACCCTTTATTTGTGAGAGTCGTATGGAAACTAAAGCCATGGATGATGGATCTACCTATGCTAGATTTAAGCCTACGGATGGAATGCAATCACTTCAAGTCATGACAGTAGGAGTGAATCATCCTAGGAATCGATTGTCAATTAGAAAGAGACCTATTATTACTCAGGGTCATGAGCATGCTTGTAGTGATTGTGCACCTCGATTCATGTTATGTATGATCAAAATTTCGGATAGAATCCATTGTTGAGCAGGACAACAATGGATATTGGTTTGACATCTCGCACCCAAACAACATGTACAATAGTTTGTCACTTTGTTTTCCACATTCTAGATTATATTTTCTTCATAAGAGTCAATTATCCAAGTCTTTTATCCAAAAAACCCAAAAAATTTATAAAAACAAAAAAATCATGGAACATGATGAGAACATTGAGCATGTGATTAAAACATCTCATTGTTTCTCTACTCTTGAGGGGTTAGAGTTATGTCTTCAACAAAATTCTAATTCCCATATTATTCTTCTTTCTTCCCTTGATGAGTATGCTCTTATCCAGGAATATGCTCTCAATGTTGACAAGTGCTCAAAATTTAACTAAACACATGATGCCTTAGTTGAAACAAAGTACAAAACTGTAGAAAAAAAATCAAACCCATAGCTCAACCATTACCCCAAGGAAGTAATGAAAAAATTATTGATGTGAAAAACGATCCAATTCTTCGGGATAAGAAAAATATAGGACATACATTCACGGATGAGACAATCAAACATGTGAAAATTGGTACAGATGATGACTTTCTTTTGCAGTAGAGAGAGATACATTTGAGAGAGTCATATGTAGCCATGGAAAAGCCTTTACTATGTATCCTCATGAGATTGGTTGCGTAGATCCTAAGCAAGTTACACCCATGATAATCTTTACTATTCCACATATTCCATGGAATCTTTGCCCTATACCAGTTCCAAAGGCTCAGTTACCTGAGCTAATGAAACTACTTAAGGAGAAGATAAACATGAGAATTTTAGAGCCATTTTTTGCACCTTACTCAAATAGATGGTTCACTGTGCCTAAAAAGAATGGGAAACTACGTTTTATTCAAGATCTCCAACCCGTCAATAAAGTCACCATAAGAAATGTAGGAACAAGACCCATTGTAGATGAGTTTGCTGAATCATTTTCTGGACATTCTATCTATTCAATGGGTGATTTATATTCTGGATATGACCAATTCCAATTAGCAATTGACAGTGGTGACATAACCACAATGAAAACTCCTTTAGGCTTAGTGCAAATGTGTACTTTACCTTAAGAGCGACTAATTCTGTGGCTCATATGATGAGTGCTATGAATATGGTCTTACATGATTTTATCTCTCATGTAACTATGACATTCATTGATGATATTCCAATTAAAGGGAGTGAGGAACGAGTAAAGGACATTACTTTAGACTCATCTGGATGTCGTAAATTTGTTGTTGACCATATCTCTGATTGTGAAAGAATATTTCAACAATTTGAAGAGGCAGGTCTCACATTTTCCATAGAAAATCTATTTTTGGTGTCAACGAGGTTCTTATTGTTGGACATTTATGTGGTCATTATGGTCGAAAGCCATAACCACAAAAAGTTGATGCCATTAGAAAGATTTCTGAAACATGTAACAACGTGAGTGAGGTACGCAGATTTCTTGGTGCTTGCATCTTTTATGTTATTTGGATCCCACACTTTGCTCATGTTGCGGATTGTCTCTATGACTTGTTGAGGAAGAAACAAAAATTTATTTGGACTGACAAACAAACTCAAGCTATGCATAAATTGAAGAAATTATTGCTTGAAGCTCCCATCCTTAAGCGTGTAGACTATTCTACTAACAAACCTATTATATTGACTGTTGATACTAGTCCTATTGGTATAGGTTGGGTCATAACTCAAGATGATAGTGAAGGGAATAGATATGCAATTAGGTTTGGTGCCAAAAAATCTTGAGTTAGCCCACAACGAGTCCTAGGAAAACAAGGTCATCAGTTGCAAGTAATGAAGGAAATGCATGAGACATTATGGGTAGGTCATAAAGGATTTTTTGGAACATATGAAAAAATTAGAAGTACCTATTATTGGCCTAGGATGTATGTTGATATTAGTAGCTATGTTTCTACATGTTCTACTTGTCAACTTCATTCATCAGTCAAACATAGAGATCCATTGCATCCTACTTATCCACCTTGTATTCACTATAAGTGGGTAGTAGATCTTGTAACTATGCCTAAAGGTATTGACAAAATGCGTTACATTGTACTTGCAAGAGAAGACTTAACTAATCATGTAGAGGAGATTGTTGTATAAACAACATTTCTACTCTAAGAGAGACCACATTCTAAGTCTAATCAAACCCACAAGGGGTGAGAGATGCACGTTTCCACCCAACCAACTCTAGCCATATATATACCTCAAGACCAAGGGGAGAAATGTGAGGAGAGCTAGCCAAGTGTCCTCTCCACATGGATTCTAATCCAAGGCCTTCTAACCTTGGAAATCACATGGCCTTCACATGGATTCTTAAAAGGACTTCTCCCAAGCTTGTACGTACAAATATCAAGGCTTGAGAGGCTTCCCTAAGGGTTAAATACCATACCCTTAGGAAATATCAATCCTAAGGGTCAAAACCCTTCAATTGGGAGTAAATAAATCCAAATAACTCAAGGTTTCAAACCACATTCTTGGAGAGACTTTCCCAAGGGTTTCCCAATAGAATCCAAGGGTTCTCCAAGTGGTTTTGGACCCTCGAAACCCATGTCTTTGGCCACTTTGACCCATCGTTATACAACATTCTTCCCCCCTTTAACATTTTCGTCCTCGAAAATGTGTGTAGGTATATTATGTGGAGTATTCCCCCGTGCCCCATGATCTTTTCTATAGATCATGGCTTTTATCATCTCTCTGATTTGCTTCTTTATCAGAAGGAGATTCTATCTCATACTTGATCTGAAAAGAAGGAAATCCACTTATGGGGCTAATCCCTGCCTAAATCATTACTTAACTTTGCATGTGAAACACTAAATCAAATGCTAAGTATGGATGATAAGGGTGGATTAAAACATCCCTGCATAATTCAATGTTTCCCTATGTCTGAACTCTGCATCCATAGTACAAACATATGAAGTAGGTGGATTGTAATAGTTTCCAACTGATTTGCTATGCAGGTCCATTTCTATGCTCCACTCGGGTGTGGACCTAGCAAAATAGATGGATCTCTTACTAGTTCAAAACTTTGAGAAATCTTCTTAAATTGGGGTTGATCAAAACATCTAAATAAGATGTTTTTGACTATTTTTCTACTTCTTAACCAACATCTACTGATCCTTTTTCTAAATATAGACCTACCATGTCTTATTGTACTTTAGAGTCAAGGTAGAATGTAGGAAAGAAGTGATTCCATATTTTGGGCATCCAACCTCAAAATGAATTTCCCAAGACTTTCTCAAAAGCCTTGACTTGTTTGGATTTTTTAGAATCTATAAATGATTCCTAAGAGTTTTTATTTCAAACTCTTTTAAGAGAAATTTTTAGATTCTTCATCCATTAATCTTAAAATAGTATTAGATGGATGAATGAATTCTCTTAATCTTTAAGTGTCTTCTGAAATTGAACAGGTTCTATATAGAACATCTATCTTTTGATGTTCAATTTGGTTATCCACTCCATTTAGCTAAACCTTATCTAGGCGTGACTTTGAAGATTCCTTCTAAGTCAAATCCAAGGTCTGGAAAAGTGAGAAGGAAGAACCAAAACTCGATGTAACTGGTTCAACTTCTGAAACACTAAAAGGATTTGAGTCAAACCAAATGAGACTCAAAAACTTTTAAGGATTTAATCTAGCTAATGGTTTGAAGCATTGTTTCTATTGAATATAAATTCTCAAGAAGATCCATGGGTAAAGTTTAAACCATCATCCATCTACCAGACTTTAGTAGTAACAAACATCGGTGTCTCGAGCCATCGATTTTTGATGATGTTCAACTTTACTATGATGCTTCTTAATTAAGTAGTTAGTCCTTTTAATCTCTTGAGACTCCTATAGACTAGAATACCAAGTCTAGTATAAATCTCTTACTTTAGGAGATTGATTACCTTGTTGTACTATCAACAAGATGTTTTTGACTAACTTAATCTAACTTCAATTATGAAAATAACTAAGTAAATCCTTTGTAATACCTCTTGATACATCTTTATTCTAAAAAATATTGACTCACTGAGTTGTATTGTCAACTAAGAGTTTTATCCAAGATTGACTCAGTCAATTTTATCTTTCTCGAAAGGATCTTTCTAAGTTCTTTATCAGAAATGCAATGTTGTATAAACAACATTTCTACTCTAAGAGAGACCACATTCTAAGTCTAATCAAACCCACAAGGGGTGAGAGATGCACGTTTCCACCCAACCAACTCCACCCATATATATACCTCAAGACCAAGGGGGGAAATGTGAGGAGAGCTTGCCAAGTGTCCTCTCCACATGGATTCTAATCCAAGGCCTTCTAACCTTGGAAATCACATGGCCTTCACATGGATTCTTAAAAGGACTTCTCCCAAGCTTGTATGTACAAATCTCAAGGCTTGAGAGGCCTCCCTAAGGGCTAAATACCATACCCTTAGGAAATATCAATTCTAAGGGTCAAAACCCTTCAATTGAGAGTAAATAAATCCAAATAACTCAAGGGTTCAAACCACATTCTTGGAGAGACTTTCCCAAGGGTTTCCCAATAGAATCCAAGGGTTCTCCAAGTGGTTTTGGACCATCAAAACCCATGTCTTTGGCCACTTTGACCCATAGTTATACAACAGACGTGCACTACGATTGAAGACCACTTACAATGTTTGCAAATTCTTGCTTGAAGATGTCATAAGTCGATTTGGGTACATAGAGAAAGTAGTTGCCGATCGTGGAGAGTTAAATGCGAGAGAAGCTAGATAGTTCTTTGAACATCACGATATTCGTTTGTCTCTCACTACTTCATATAATCTAGAGGCCAATGGTAAAATAGAGAGAGGGCATCCACCTATTGTGAAAGCCATATCTAAAGCATGTAACGGTGACATCAAACAATGGCCTAGATTCTTACGTTTTGCACTTTGGGCAGATAGAATGACGTGCACACGTACTACTGGGCATATGCTTGCTGAACTCATGTACTGTTAAAAACCATTGTTTCCAATTCAGTCTCGTCAAATTTGCCTTGGTTTGAAAACATGTCTATTGATGATTTTTTGAGTTTGCGCATTAAACAGTTAGAACAAGGTAAATTAAGACTTGATGATGCTGTTGAAAAATTAAGAGAATCTAGAATGAAGAACAAGCATTATTTTGATAAAACTCATCGATTGCATCCTAAGCCAATTGAAGTAGGAGATTGGGTGCTTATTTATGATAGTACATTTGACTCTCAATATGATGGATGCAAAAAGCTCACTCAATGGTGGTTTGGGCCATACAGTGTATCAAAAGTCAACAACAATGGTACGTATGCTCTTTGTGAATTAAATGGTGTCGCACTAGAAACTTTGATTGTAGGTAAAAGGATAAAGTTATTCAAGAAATGTGATAATGATGAGTACATTTTGGATGAGGACATTGAAGAAGATGATAACAATGAGGCCGATTCATAAACAAGAGTATCCATGTTATAAAAATAGTAAATAAATATATATATATATATATATATATATATATATATATATATATATATATATATATATATATATATATATATATATATATATAACATATAAAAATATCATTAATTTTTCAAGTTCATGTTGCTATGTTTTTTTTCAAGTTCATTCTACTTTTTTTCCATTCTTGTTTCATGCATGTTTGTTTTCAGTCTTTGCATTGCATTGCATATCCACATCACTTGAGTCAAAAAAAGCAAATTATGATTTCTCTACTTGTGTAAAACTGTATCTTAAGTAGTAATTTATCTACTAAGAAATTGACTATAATCTAGGATTGTGGAAAAATAGGGCATGTAGATTTGGAGGTTTATTTTGGTGACATGACTTTCATATATAAACATGCATATGTATCCTGTATCGAAAGCATAATTGTTGAAATCCTAGCTCATGCTACTGCATGTTTCTACATCCTTAGTCCATCTCACAACACTTATATTGGAGTTTAAATGACTGTTCTCCGTCATAAAAAATGGTTGTACCTTGTATCGGGGTTTAATTTTTCCCCGTCATCAAAAAAACAAAATGCTATATGTTACGAGGAATTTTACACTTTCTTCCACCCCAAAAAGGTGATCGTAACCATCAAGTTGCTGAATCATCATAAAAAAAAAGAGAGAGAGAGAGAGAGCAAGACAAAGGAAGATAAGTAGGCATAGTAGAATAAATCACAGGCTATATAGGCAGATTTATGCATTAGTGAAGTTTAGTTAGATTTTCTTGCATGTTATTAGAGAAAGAGCATATTCATATTTATGTAAGAAAGGAGTTGATCTAAAATAAGCTAAAGATGAAAGATGTCACTTGAAAATCCAAAATCTTTGTTTATAATCGTATTTAAGGTAGATTGCTTTATGAAAAAGGTACAAATTTTTCTTCAAGATGAGAGGAACTGATGCTTAAAATGACTCAATACATCCACTTCCACTTCATATTGATGCTTGTTTGTTTTCTTTCTTGTTGTCAATGTGGCTTGTTCATTTGCATATATGTTGCCTATTTGTTCATGCATATTCATGTTGCGTGTTTCAATTCTTTCTTTCATGCAAATTTTGCTTCATGTCACGTTGCCTACTCATTCATGCATATGATCAATTTTTCCTTCCATGTTTCTTATGTTACCTATAAAAGAATTTGATACCTGGAACATTTTGTTTTTCATAGATACTAGAGTGGTGCTTCCGGAGGAATCACAGGTTTAGTGGGGGCGAATGTCGTCGAGATTTTCTCTCCTCTCTCACTCATGAAAGCCTATAGGAAACACATTTGGTGAAGGTATCCAGAATTCCCTGAGAAGTCCAAGATGCATCAAGGATGTTAAAGGGAGTTCACATGCAAAATTTGGAAGAAATCGAGCAAATCTAGGGTAGCGGTCAAAGTTGGTCAAACTTTGGAAATTAGGGCAAAAATTTCAATGTCTCCAAATCACATGAAAATTCATATACTTGTAAAGCCTATCAAAGGAAGTCTATAGCCCGAATTTCACATGAAAATGGATTTTCTAGCACATTGATATGCCATGTGCATTTTGTAAAAAATATAATTTTTCCACTTAGACCCTACAAAATCTTGTATAGGAATTTTTTTTAGCCATATGGTTTAGCATGTATAAAGAGCATATGAGCCTACATATTTGTACAAAGTTTCAAGGCTATCAGAGCTTCCTAGACACCTTAATGCCACCTTGCAAGCTTCCAAATGTAGTCAAACTTATACAACGGAGATTCAGATGGGAGTTTTTTCTGCATATTCTTAAAGCAGGCCTTTCAAAACATAGCCCTAAAAATTTTTATCTTCATCATATGATATTTGAAGGGTCAAAGAACACAAAATCCAGTTTTCAAGGTCATCGTAATTTCCTAGAATAATAAAATTGAAGGCTTGAAGGGCTACCACATGGCAAACAATGATTGAACCATGTTGTACGGTCAGATGAGCTCATATTAAAGGGTGGAGATGCAATAAAGCATAAAGGAAGAAGGATCCACGAGTTTTTTCACCGGATAAGCTTTTGTTGATGATCAAAGATCAATAATGCAAAGTTTCTCGAAAAATAGTTGCTTATCTTATCCAAATTGATGTCAGCACTGATCCGACGGTCCAGATCAGCCCCATATCCAATGGTGGAGAATGAAGGCACCCATTTTTCTCCCCTTTTCCCTAGATATCATATAAAGAACCAATCCTAACCATCCATTTGATAAACCCAATGGTTGTAATCAAAAGAAGCTGATCTTAGGGTTGAGAGTTGATTTCTCTATTCATTCAAAAAACTATATAAACCCCCATCCAAACTCCTAGAGCATCATTTTTAGGCATCTGACCGCTGCTTGAAGACCCGAGGGAAATCTCCTGACATCCTTTTGTCTGGCAACTATCCATCACCAAGCTCTCATGGGTTGACTTTGGAATGAGCATGCTTAGCTGAGGGATCTGGCCCAAGATCTTTCAGTCCTTCATCGCGTGCAGTTCATATGGTCTAGGGCTACATACCTCAGGCGGAGTGCAGTTAGGGAAGTCAAGGGGTATCACTCACTGCTGATCTAAGGTTCCAATCTGCAAGGAGCCTTGTCTAAGCTTTAGGTCCACTAAGTGATCGTATAGCCAATCTTGGCCAAGGATTAGGGGTTCTGTTAGGTCCTCGTCATGGCACACTAGTAGGTTCGCTGTCATGGTCACATCGTGTATGAGGATAGGAAGGTCCACCTCACCCATGCAAGGGGTTTCCATGCCTCCTAGCCCTACGAGGTATGCCTCAATTGGCGACATTTCTACTCTTGAGTCCTTATAGTGGGACCATCTAATCGCACTAGTCACAAGACCTGAGTCAATTTCCCTTAAAATTCATGTGAATACTTATGTATGGAGGACAGGTTGTCGTTAATTTTTGCATTTGGTACTTGAGACAGGGATGGTGCATTTCTTTCCTAGATCTCTGAGACACTAGGGTTCCTATGCTGATTCTTTTTCTCGTTGCTATCAATCAAGTATTCTAGCCTCTCCAGTAATCCTTGAAAGTGTAATTCCGGTTTCGCCATGTTATTCCAATTGAGATATCGAGAGGCTTCGAACATAGTTTGTGCTAATTCTACCATCTTCATGCAAAGTTTAGTTCTCTCAATTTCTAGATCTGGTCGAGGGTAGTTCTTACTCATTTCAACTATCGAGGGTAGTTCTCGATTTTTTGGTATGGTTTCCGCTAACACTAATCCTGGTCTCTCTTGTGAAGTTAATTCTAAGATTTTGGCTCTAGATTCCTTTAAACTTCCTTCCAACTCAGTTATCTTTTTACTCCACTTTCTCTTAATTCTTTCTCTAGAATCTTTCCACGATTTTGTCTTTTTACTGCTAGATTCTCCAACTTTGCTAGTTTCAGCTATTTTCTGAGGATTAAGCTGTTGATTCTGTAAGAGTGCCTGGGCTCTTGTTATAGCTTGGATAGGCACGTATCTAGGTTTGGATCCATCCACGTTATGTACAATACCTATCACGTTGATGGGTGTCACTTTTGAAGCATTAGCAGGGTTCTTAGGACAATCTTTGATGATATGCTCTTTACCACACTTGGCACAAAAACCTTGTACGTTATAGTATTGTGATTGTCTTGCTATTGGAGGATGTGGACACTCCTTTATGAAATGATCTCCCTGGCACCTAAAGCATGGTCCTCTAGGGACCTGTGGTCTTTTCTGTCTTAACTAGGGCCGTGGATTAGGGTTGGCGTACATCACCTTAGCATAATCGAGCTCCCAATTGGGTTCCAATGGTGGACTATCATATTGATATGTTTCCACATGTTCTGGTGACTCCTTATAATATGCGGGTGGAATATCTACATGAGTAGAGTCAAAACTGTTAGAATTGGGGTCACTCTCTGTGATCAGGGGTGAAGAAGGCACTAAAGCCCTATTGAGATTCTCTTCTGCAGTAGCGTATTTGACTAGGATGACATTCACTGGTGGGGATGGCTGCTGAGCTAAAACAGGTTGAGGTCTCTCTTGAGCCTGATAAGGATAGTTTTGAGGAGGCCTATGATAATGAGGCTGGGCATTGTATTGACCTTGATACCTACCTGGTTGCAGGTATGCTTGCGGGTAGTTCTGTCGTACTACTTGTTTGTTGTATGGGCAGTCGTGAGCCGTGTGATTTGTGTATCGTCTCTCAATTGTATAGTATTGGCCACTAGGGTTGGCTTGTGGTTGTGTTGCATTGGGACACACATTTTCCATATGATCACCACCACAGTTGTA
Organism: Ceratopteris richardii; assembly: GCA_020310875.1. Lineage (NCBI taxonomy): Eukaryota > Viridiplantae > Streptophyta > Polypodiopsida > Polypodiales > Pteridaceae > Ceratopteris > Ceratopteris richardii. The sequence continues at coordinate 125,521,010 of CM035424.1, forward strand.
ACAACACTTGTTTGTTGTTAACCTTGGCATTTGTTTACTAGATACTCCTAGTTTCTAGGCCACTTTTTCTGCTAGGTCCTCTATCGAGCTGGACAGTTTTGAGGATGCTAGAGATGAACAATCTGAGTCTTTATAGACCTTTGAGAGTTCCAACTCGTCTCCTAAGTTGTCCTCAATGTCTATACAAATTCTCACACATTGCTCTTACGTTCTGGGTTCCTTTAAGTATACATAGGAGCGTAGTTTAGAGCTCAAGAGGCCGTCTAAAAACAATGACACTTGCTTGGCCTGTGAGGGTAATTCTTGCATCGGACATCTCTCAACATATTGTCTAAATCTACATCCTACAAGTCTGATTGTTTCCTGAGGGGTTTGTTTGAAGCTATGAATCAATGAAGACGTATCATGTCTGATTCCACTTTTAGAGAATTCCGTGATGAATGACTCTAACAAGTGATGGATATCTCTAAATTACCTTTGTTGCAATGGTTGGAACCAAGTTAAAGCCATGTTCTTTAATGTTAGTCCAAACGCAATAGGAAACCACTTCAATGTTTTGGTTTTGAGGATTGCAAGCCTATTCAATACCACTAGAAATAAGATTTAGGTTTTCAATTGAGGATAGAGATGATGCATTTGATACTTCTCTTTATCAGCAAATTCTCGAATCTTTGATGTATGCATGTAAAACAAGGCCAAACATACAATATGCAATTTTTGAGTTGAGCCGATTTATGCATAGCCCTAGAACTAAGCATTGGCAAGTAGTAAAATGTTTGTTTTAATATCTCAAAGGCACTTTCATTTTGGGTCTCTTTTATGGTATAGATGCTCAACCTTGCTTGCATGCTTTTACTAGATAGTGATTGGGCTGATTTTTATGATCCACGCATGTCCACTCATGGTAATTTTTTTTTTCCTTGGAGGATCATGCATATCTTTGTTGAGTAAGAAGAAACCTATTACAACCACATCCAATTCTGAAGTTGAGTAGAGGGCAATATTCACAATTATATTGATTGATGCACTTATGCATATTCTCACGAATTGTTAGAGTGAACACCAAAGGTCTTCCACGGGAAATGTTTGAAGATTTTTGCAAATACTTAGGCTCATTACCTTGTGGACGATGATCTATCACTCCATTCATGTGTTCACATCATTCATTCCAAGGGCGTTTGCTACACATATGTGTCCCTCAAGTAGCATTGATGTGAATCGTCTTACTATTCATGGGATCTTTTCACTCTAGATTTGGCTATAGGTTTTGTCCCCATGTAACCACATATACAGGATATACGCATGTGTGGGGATACTTTGTACTTAGGGATTCACTTATAGCTCTCAATGCACTCATTCTCATATTATTGATAATAAATCTATTGAAAGCTATTCCATGCATTGCCTTTCCTAGTGTTTCGATCTCCTTCTTCACTCTTGTGTGTACTTCTATTCGTGTTTTCTCACTCTCTCATACACTCATCACTTTAATCCTCATTAATTGATGTTTTCTATGCTTGTGAGTTATTAGATCAAGAGATTTTGAGCATGTTAATCAGTTTGATTAACCAAAATGAATTCAAGGATCAAGATTACAATGATAAAAACTCACAAAGAGCTTCCTTGTGCATGAGAAGAATAGAAAAGATACTCTAAACAAAGTTGAAAGAAGATCTTTGTTAACTTGAGTTGCTTCAAAAAATTGTATTGATGAAAATCTTGATCATGTTTATTAAACTCATGTGGTTTGAAGCTTCATCAACTGTCACCAGTTATCTTTGTAACTTGAGACCTTTTAGTGTAATTGAATCTATGAATACTTAAGAGCTTTTTAATACTTGTTCAGGATAGTACTTATGATTTCTTTCAAGGTGTACCATATATAGTATTTGGGAGTAAAAAAATCACTTGGAATTAAAAGCTCGATTATAGTTCAATAAACATTTTTTGGCTTGTGATTGACTATTTAAAATAGTCAAGTTAAATGAGTCATTCAAGTTTAAGAAAAGACACACGTTCATTAAGATTAATCAAAAGCCCAAGTAACTTCATTAATGGATTAAAAAATCAAGATCATGATGGCTACAAGTCACAGAGGTTCTTGATGCATCAGAAGTCCATAGAAAAGATAATTTGATATGAAATTGGAACTCTTCAAAATATTTTTCTAACTTGAGTTGCTTGGAAAAATTCTATTGAGGAAAATATTGATTATCTTTATGCGATTCGTAAAGTTTGGGCATCATTACTTGTAACTACTTATCTTTGTAACTTTATAAACTATCAACCATTCTTCGGACTCTTTTGTGTAATCAAATATGTTTGAATACTTAAAAACTTCTTAATACTTGCTAAAAGTAGTACTTATAAGTTTGTTAAAGCTGTATCATATGTATGTTGAGAGCAAAATTCAATTAAAATTTTCGGTGAAATATTGAAGATAGCGGTTTATTAGTATAATTACGATCAAATAGTCTTTCAATCAACAGACAATTCGATTGAAAGAAAAAATCTATTTCAATAAAAAATTAATTGAAATCCTTAAAAATACACGCCACAAAATCTGACAAATCTAAACTATTCAACTGAATAAATGCAATAAGATATCATCCTATCTCACCCAAAAAGAAAACAGTTCTTTCACAAACCATTTTCTCATGTCTTTTTTGTGATTTTAGATTGCATCAGAAAAAGCTATTGTAAAAAATCATCCAATTTTTTGTAGTGTAAAGAGTAGTGTTATTCTTACTTAGTAACTGGAACGTGATATGAAGAGGAGCTTTATAAGAATTATCGCTTCAAGCCAAATTGACAATCTTTGGAAATGAGAACAAAAATATTGCGTACAAAATTTTGTCAGACCATCCATACTGGGAAGCTCACCGCTTTAAAATGCAAAACTTCCTTAGATACTCTTGAGAGTTTGCACTGGAAGATAACAAACAGGAAGTTAATATGTAGAAACCGGTGTTATTTTTCCAATGTAGGAACGAAAAAAGTATCAAGTGAATCTGTATAACCGTGTGAACCTTTGGCTTTCATATCATATTCTTCTAATATAAATCAGTGTTAGAATGATAAAATATATATTGCAATCCAAGCCCGCATAACCAAGTGGTTTGATGCCTTGAGTATGAAGGAGGAAGTCATGAGTTCAAGGAGAATGCTTGAAATTGGCTGATCTCCGAAGCTCTGTATACAAATAGGAAGTACGCTTAAATTCCTCCTCCACATACGCTTTGCGTTAGTATGAATGCTAGAAGAACTAGATCCGAGTCCTTATGAAGTCCAGTATGTTCTCTGTAAAAGCAACACAAAAAGAAAAACCAGCATTTACTCAAACAATCTAGAGATTTTCAAATCTAACAGAATGGATTGAAACCAGTCTGGGAACTTCACACAGATGATGAGAAAGTGTTCAAGCAACTCTGAATTTCTTAATCTGAGGACATCTTGATTCCTGTACACGTCTTTTTGATACGAATTGTTATGACGCGTGAAAAGAAATGGAAATGTTTAAGAGAAAGGAGGCTTCATATGATAAATGGTTTTGGAGTTATTGCGATACAATAATCTCTAATAGTGCCGGCCACTCGTATATGCAGTTGATGTAGATGTAGGAATCAAATGAGAGCATAACAGAATGATCTTCACTTCCCCCATAGCCAGCATAAGAAAATGAAAACGTCAAGGAAGCAGATGATCAGAGAGAAAACTAAGCGTTTCTGAATCCCCTTTCTACAGCCAGATTCAACACTATCACACAAGCAGTATATAATAATCCATATCGGTTTTTAACAACATTCGACAGTCTGGAAGCAGGTTTCAGAAAACCAGGAATGGCGAAGGCAATGTGCATGAAAAAGATGTTCTTCTCATCAGAATGGACGAAGCTCCGATGAACTATAACTCGCAAAATGCTTATGTCCAAGTTTTCAATGTCCAATTTTCGTATTACAATACCACAATGAACAGGAAAAAAAATATGAAGAGCAACTCAAGACTAGATTGAAAGTTAAAACAACTGTTGAATGGATGACCACCTTTTTTTGCATTTACAGCGCCTGATGCATACATAACGTTTTGGAAATGCTCACATGAATATTTGTGTGAAATCCTAGAACGTGGGCATCTGGAAGAAGTCCGGCATCCCTCCAAACAGAACTTCAGAACCTTGTTCGCAGTCATATGGATCTCGTACGCTGATAACATGTGGAAGCCCATCATCACTATAATCTCTTGAAGAAATGGACCTCGAAATGTCATCATGTGAGAATGCCCTCTCTTCCGCATACCATCTAAATCTTCCTTGTACGTCAGATATACGAGCATCTTCCAAACTGCGCTGCAATTTCCGTTCTCTATTTATCTCTCTGCCTTTGGCATCATGGTGTGTCCGAATGGCAGTGCAAGCTCCGTTATAAGTGCTTGTCTGAATTGCAGATTCATAGCAGCTCGCATGAGACGGCTCCGATGGCATCTTGTTGTAGTTGGATTCTATTTGGTCGACATTTTCATCCCAGTTTTGTTGTTGATAGTAGTTATTGGAGGCATGGCGAGGAACACAATCGTTGTGAATAATTGTTAGACGTGCATTGTCGAGCTCTTTAGGTGAATCCTGCCTGAAATTTGTACAATCAAGCTGGTATGATGTTGCAGATGAAGGGATGTTATCGAACTCGTTGTCCGATGTTACGAATTCGAAGGTAGGCTGATAAGGAAATGGGGACACGCGAGGACTTCCAGATGTTTCCTCCATGGCTCCATCTGCAGATGAGCTAGGGCTTGAGAACGGACCTGGAGTAGTTGCCTTACCTGGACTGCAGAAACCGTCACGATTTGCAGATAATAAGTCTTTTCCATGCTTGGAAAGCTTAGACTTTTTGTTTTTCCGCAGGCCGCCTCCGACTGGTACATTTCTTAGAGAGCCTCCAGCAGTCCAGTAACGTTTGCAATTCCGACAGAAATGACGGGGTTGCGCTGTGCTGTAATTGTTATAGTAGCAGAACTTTGTGTCTCGTGAATCACAGCGAGGACATGCAAGAGGTTCCACCTCAGGTGTCGAAGTCGTGGCGCCACTCATCTTCCAAATCCTTTCGATAGGATGCAAAACAAGAAGTTCGTAAAGAGAAATTGAGGCTGGGCCAAGCAAAGTAGAAACTTGAAGAAGGATTTTTCAGAGCAAAGCTGAGCAAATCAGAAAAGACGACTAAATGCTATGGCCGCCATGATATCAGTGATGGAATCGCTCTACGGCAAAGCATCTGTCTGAACAACGTATACAAGATACGCTCAAGGATTCATACCTATGAATACGTGACAATTCTTCAGAAATAAACATGAATCAACTCTGGAAGCTCACCGGCAAAGCAGTTGGCTGAACACATATGCAAGATAGGTGTACATAGAATTCAAGAATCCATAGCCGTGATAATTCTTAAGAAGTAAACATTTATGCATACAAGCTCTTCCTTTGTAAACACAGAACGAGGATCCATGCAGAAAACATGGAAATGAGCCTGTGTAAACCCTGATTAACAAGCAAAACAAACAAATCAAGGGCAGAAATAGAAGTAGTATCTATGCAGAATGTAGCGTGCTCGTTGAAGGCGAGACCGAAGAGAGAAACGGTCGCAAAACTTCGGACAAGGGGCTTTAAATTAAAGGACCCGGGATCCGGAGAAAAGCAAAGGCCAGCCATCAATCTAGACCAGGTCTTTCGCGTAAGCAGCCCAGAGGCAGACTAACGCATGCAAGATAAACGGCATAGCGAAAAGCTCCTGAAATTAGGGAGAACTGTAACAGCAGAAGAGCAATTCACGACAGCCATGGAAGCTTCAGAGCATGCGCGCAGCTCTTAAAGAAACGATAGGGGCGAGGGCGGAAAGCGGATTAGTACACAGAATAAAACACGAGGCGCCACCCTGACTGCTTCATATCGTCCGATCGGCGGTTTGAAGAGATCCAAACCGTTCGTCACCACCCAACAAGAGGAAATGTCGGTGTTGCATCCACTGCGTCATCTCCCACCTTCAATATCGTCTTGTCTTGTTGTGTCGGGGCACAGTGAAGGAGGTAAGTGTTTCCGTGTGTGCGTGTGTGTGTGTCTGAGAGAGAGAGAGAGAGAGAGAGAGAGAGAGAGAGAGAGAGAGAGAGAGAGAGAGAGAGAGCTTCTGCCACTGTTCAGAGCTCACCTCAGAGTGCACATATTTGAATGGCATTCAGCTTTATGGTATAGATATACATAAGCTTATGGTATATATATATACATAAGCTTAGGGTAGGTTGAGAGGAAGGGGGGGAATGTAAGCTGAATTGGATGATTATGATGAGTAAGATCTTTTTATTCATCAGGGGGTTCAGTTTATCTAAATTATTAGAAGAAAGGGTCACCCCTGCTTTCAAATGGGTCCATTCCAAGGCTTTTCTTAACATCTAATACAAATGTTACATGTGGATAACCATCATGCCCTCATTAAATCATTAAAAAGCAAGGACTGTTTTTTTTAATGAAACAACCGCAATCAAATCAAAACATACAAATAGCCACTTTTCTTCAAGGTAAGAAAGAAAGATTGATTACAAAAAATAATGTTCAACAACTACACTTATAACATGTGAAATTGTTTCCTAAGAAAAATTTCTTTTTAGTAAAGGGAATTTGATGCACGGGTAAAGGGGATTCCTTTGGAGTTTGGTCTCTTTATCTAAGGAGTGAGGGACCCATATTAGCTTCTTTGTATGGCTTTCGGAGAGAGAGTCTCTTGGGAATGTTTGACATAGGATTCCTTTTACAATTTTTGTTTTGACATAGGACATGGGCAAGGGGAACATACTCCTTTCTAAGAAGAGAAGTGAGAAGAGAATTTGTTACCAAAAGTGGCCCTTTTTTAAGGTCTACATTTTGATTAGAGCCCAACCTCTTATTTCATGCCAAAGAGTAGATGGAAAACCACCACTTCATCGAGTAAATCTTATCTCTAAAAAAGGTAGAGCTTTAAGAATTGGCCTTCTAGTTTTCTTCATCAATAGTGTGTGTGGAAGAGCCAAAGCCAAATGAAGAAGTTTCGCTTGTGCTTGTCTTATATGTGAAAATTTGAACTCTTTCATCTTGTCGATTTAAGCATTGACATTGTTATATACTCCTTGGCGGCTTAGACTCCACATTAGCATCAATTTCTTTATTGTTTACCATTGTATGCTACAATCCCAATATATAATATTTTATATTTATGCCAATCATCTGATTCTATATATCGAGGACTAGTAGAGGCTTCAACCTGTGAGTTATTCAGTTTTTAGTGAAGTCCAGATTTCAGCCTTACTGAGTGGACATGCAGTCTGTCTTGAGGCAAACAATTGCCAAACTAAAACTACACCAAATTGAGTGTTTGATAGCTCATTTGAAAGCTATTAGTGTCTAGTTTGAGTTACCAAAGGCTTAAGTCCATTGTCTTCTTCAATTGATACCAGTTTTCATTCTAAGGTTTAGTTGTAGGTAAAAGTCTTGATCTTGAGAAGGTCTTCTACATTTTTCGTTGCGCATAGAAAGTAATTCTCCAATAGACAGCCTCTGCCAAAAATTGACAAGGCAAACCCTTTCCCTTCAACTGCACCTTGCCATCTCCATGATGGTTCAATTTTGACATTCTTCAATAGTCATCTGTTGAGGTCTATGTGCCACTGTGAGTTGATGCTTGATTCCTTTACTCTTGCAAAAACCTTCAAACTCTATTGATGTGAACTCACCAGTGCCGTCTATCCTAAATTTCTTCATTTTCTTCCCTATTTCAGTTTCAACAATCTGAAGCCATTCTTTAAACTTACCAAAAGTTTGAACCTTATCACGAAGCAAGTACACCCACATCTTCCTGCTATAGTCGTCGACAAGTAACACGAAGTAGGAAGATCTGCCCAAGGCATGTGTAGGAACTTTTTTGCACAAGTCAGCATGCATCGAGGATCGTTTTCCTTGTTCTTGCTTTCTTGTGGAGATACCTTCCTATGTTGCTTGCCCATCATGCAAGCTTCACATGGTTCCTTCATTTCTGCAATCGATGGTAGGTGTGCAACCATACCCCTACAATGTATCTCCTTTAGTACAAGGTATTTGATGTGGCCAAATCTCTCATTCCATAGCTTATTTGTGCCCACACTTGTAGTGGATGTAAGAGCACACAACTCATATAGGTTGTTCCCCTTATGCTAGTCCCGACAATGTTGTTATTACTGTCCATAATCTTAGCACTTGTTTTACTGAAAGATACTTGATGACCTTGATCAGTTATAGGAGCTACTGAAAGTAGAATGGAGTAAGTGTCATAAGTGAGTTCATGCACACTCCTAGAAAACCTCACATGGAAGCATCCAAAAGGATACCCAAATACTTGAAGGGAACCATCATAATGTTTGTATTACCCATACACATCTGATATAGATATCAAAATTTTCTTGGATGCAGATTTGGAAAGCTCTATAGATGATAGAAGAAGCACATCAGAATATTCATTTTTGCAAGCACAAAGATAATTTCATGGTCCTCAAAGAAGAAACCCACTATTTCACTCTCATAAAGTAAAGATAAACATAGAGGACTAGCTAATGAAACTCGAGAAGAAATGTGGATCAAGACCTTGTATTATGACTTAGGTCTTAAGTCATCTACTCCTCACATTTTCAGGGATAATATTGGTTCATTACATCTTGCTGCTAACCCAATCCATCATGCTAGGACTAATCACATATAAGTGCATTATCACCATGTCAGAGAGAAGATCACAAGCAACGAAGCTCTACTCATCAACAATGTGTAGACATGATGACGGAGGCATTGTATGGAGTCAAGTTGAATAGGTTCAAAGCAATGATTGGACTACAAGAGATATTGAAGAATTGAAGACTCAAGCTTCTTAGGCTTGAGGGGGATTTGTTGATGCAAGGAGAAAGACTAAGAGATTTGCTTAAGCTCTTGGGTTTCTCTCAGATTTATTATACCTTTTCCCTTCTGACTAGCGAAGAAAGCTTGATTTACAACATGCATAATTGGCTCGGTCTTCTTGGACTGATCCTCATGCACCAAAATAGAGACTAATTCCTCAAATGTTAAGAAATTTGGATTTTTCACCATCAACTAAAGAGTAGAAGCAAAACTTTGACATGAGTCTCTAATATTTTTAAGAGAAATCTGCAAAAGTGAACTAACTCACAAGATTTCATAAGTGGAAATCAAACACTTCTTCAAGTCTTGAACTTTTTCAACAAGTTTTCCATTGAATCTCCTTCATTCAGATGCATACTCTCCAAATTTTTTTTTGGAGGTAAGCAATACGAGCCTCATTTCTTGATTGGTATAATGTTGTTAGAGTGTTACTTTGCATGAGCAAATTTGAGGGGTAATGGCACATTTGATACACAAAGCTATCGATGCATCTGCCTGCATATCTCTGCCATCCCAATAGTAGGTGCAACAAGAACCACAACACGAGTAGATATTAAAGATCATCATCTTCAACAAACATGTGATGATCCAGGATGACACATATCAATTTTTCATTTCTCAGACATGTATAGTGGTCATGCCGGTATATGTCAGGGATACTTGACTGACCTGTACTAGATTTATCTACCGAGAGTGATGGCACATTTTTTTCTTGCCAGCTCACTCATTTTTGGACATTAGATTTTTCCTTATGTATTGATCTTTATATATTGCACTTGTTGTATTCTTGTTTTTAGGTCATTCTTGTACATTCCTTTTATGTAATAGAAGAAGAAGAAGATCATTCTTCCTAGCCTCAATCTGTGTGTGTGCTTCTCTTTGATTGTGAGAGAGTGTGTGAGCTCTCTTCCTTATCTCCTTCCTCGTGACATGGTATCCGAGCCAAGTTCGTTGTAGAGAGCTCATGGAGAAGGCTGACAATGAAGAGTACGTGAGAAGGCATGGAGAAAGCGTGATTCACAAACGACCTCAGATTGCTACGAAAATTGGTGTGAACCTAGAAGACATCTTGACCTCCGTTTCAAGACCCTAAGGTGGGGCCCACAAAAAACCAGGTCAGTTTGCAAAACTGTAACTTGCATCATGTTCGACAACACTCATTTATTCTAGATCAAAAATTTCAAGCAATTCTATGTACTGTTGATACACGATAACTATGTTTTACTGAGATCGAATTGTCACTTCATAGTGCGACAATGTTCACGTAGAAGTGCTGCTTATAGTGTTTTGTAGTGTCGTGAATTGCTGCAGAAATGGCAAACGCAGATGGAATGAGTCAACTTATGAGCAATAAGCTAGACAAGAACTTCCATGCTTGGAGATTCAGGATGACGAATTTCCTAATGGGAAAAGGCTACTGTAAGTACATCGAAGGAGAGAATGAAAATGCTCCGCAGTTACTAGAAATGAGTTAAGATCATATGAAGAATGGAATCAAGAAGCACGAAAGGTAATGTATTGGCTATCTGTTAGCATACAAGATAACATGATTGGGCACATACAGAATGCCAAGACTCCGAAAGAGGCTTGGAAGAGTTTGATCACATTGTATGAGACCAATACAAAGGCACGGAAATTGCAAGTCAAGAACAAGTTGCATACATTGGAGAAAAAGAGCATGTCGATAAGTGACTACACCCTAAAAATCAAAAGCATATGTGAGTCACTTGCATCATTGGCATGAATGTCAATGATGATGATGATAAGGTGGAAGTATGCCTTCGTGGTTGAGGAGCTGCATATAAGCAGTTCAGAACTTCTATAGAGACCAAGGAAAATATTCCGAATTTTGCCGATCTAATATCTATGCTGATTATCGAAGAAAAGAATCTTGGTGAGGATTCAAGCTCCCAAGGAAAACCTAGTTCTGAGCAGGTATTCTACTCTAGAAGAGGAAGAGGCAGAGGTAGAGGCTTCGAAAGTGGAAGACACAATAACCAAGGCCAATCTCAACAATAGAATCATGCAAGAGGAAGAGGACAAATTCAAAGTAGGGGAGCCAAAGAGGTCGCAAAAATTTCCAAAGAAATGATTCAATTAATGACAGTAAAGGATGCTAAAATTGTGGTAAACCTAAAGACTTTGAACATGATTGCAGGTTGAAGAATCAAAATAACAGAAGGCAGCAAAACAACTATGCATCCACAAGTGCGGATGATTCTGAGAAGCTGTTCATGGTTCAACATCACATGATGAATACGATGTCTACTGGTGTTTCAAAATTGAATGATAATGTTTGGTATGTTGATTCAGGTGCTTCAAATCACATGACCATTCATGCGGAATGGCTTAGTACTTTGCAAAAATTGCCTGTTCCTGGATATGCTGAAACAGGTGATGACACATCACACCCTATCGAGCATACAGGAAACATAAAACTATCTATGGAGGACGAAAGGTAAAACATCTTGGTGATGTGCTGCATGAACCAAATATAACAAAGAATCTAGTTTCTGTTGGACAAATGGTTGACCAAGGATTACAAGTTAGGTTCAATGCTGATGGGTTATATGTAGAAGAGTACAAATAGGGTGGACGATTGATTGCCAAAGGAAACAAAGTGGGTAGGATGTTCACCTTAAATGTGAAAATTCCTAAAATGAATGCAGCCATGTTTGCAAAAGGTGCAGGAGTTATTGCTGATATAGAGATATGGCACAAATGGATTGGACATGCAAACTTGTAGAGGTTGAAATTGATGCAATCAAAGGAGATTGTCCATGGACTACCAATTTTCAAGGTTGCAGAAATACAAAAAGTATGTGCAGCATGTCAATTTGGTAAATAGTCAAGATCATCATTTCCGCATGACAAGCATGTTAGTGAGAATGTGCTAGAAATAGTATATATAGATGTCTGGGGTCTTGCAAAGACCACAACTATAGACGGTCATATGTTTTATGTTACTTTCATTGATAACCAGACACGAAAAGTGTGGGTATATTTCATAAAAGAGAAGAGTGAAGTGTTCACTCACTTCCAGAATTTTAAAGCTATGGTAGAAAAGTAGAGAGGGAAGTATATTCAGACATTAAGATCTGATGGAGGAGGTGAATACATGTCGAATGAGTTCAACAATTTTCTAAAAAATCATGGAATTCGGCATCAATTTTCATGTAGGTACACACCACAATAGAATGGCATTGCTGAATGCAAAAATAGACATATTGCAAAAATAGCAAGAGCATTTATGGCTGAGAAGAATATGCCTCATTGTTATTGGGCAAAAGTTGTGCATACGGCTGTATACATCATGAACAAAACTCCAAATCCTGTTGTACACCAAGTTACACCTGAAGAGAAGTTCATAGGTAAAAAGACAAACTTATCACATATGAAAGTTTTTTGTTGTATTGCATATGTACATGTTCCAGATGATTTGAGGATGAAGCTTGATCCGAAAGTAGAAAAATGTGTCTTCATTGGATACTCCCTTGAGCAAAATGGATATAAATGTTATAACCCACTCACACAACATGTGAAGGTGAGCAAAGATGTGGTATTTGATGAAATGTCAATCTTCTATGTAGACACCAAAGATGGACTTAATCTTGAATCAAATAACAAAGAAAATGCTGAAAAACCAAGTGCAGAATCTCAAGTTTTGAGTGGACCAGATGAATCACCGAGCAATAGTTCCAACTCAAATCCATGGAGTGGAAGATTGCATGGAAATTTCAGTCTAGTGAATTCATTAAATAAATCCAAGAAAGGTAAAGAAAAGCTTTATGATGGTAGTAAAACATGTGCAGGTTTTGAAGATGTTGATGGAGAATCAAGCAGTTCAGAAAAGATTCTTGATGAGGAACTTGGATTGCCCTCCATCAAGACTCCAGGAGTAAGAAAGGCACAAGCAGATGATATAAGGAAAAGTGACCCCGGACCAAGAAGATCTAGGAGGATGCAGAATTCAGTGCACGTATGACAGTTATATGGCTCATCATTATGGCTACATGACCAAGGTAATACAAGATGTTGAACCTTCTGCTTTTGAAGATGCAATTGGAAATGTAGATTCGGAAAAAGCTATGGGTGAGGAGATGGCTGCACTTTATGGAAATGATGTTGAAGTTAGACGTTTGTGGAAGCACACAAATAGCTCAAGGAAGAAGAAGAAGCTTGGAGCACAACACACAATACCGAATGTATTACTAGAGAATGTACAAAGATAAGTAGTCCATTAGGGCAATAGGCATATATACACATCGGGGGGAAAAAACCTCCTAAAGAGGAAAAAAAGTGCCCGAGCGGTCCTAGAGTGTTCACACACATCACTACCTAATCACTCCACAAAAGGAAGTAAGCCCAAAGCTTTGCGGAAACCTTCAAACTTCTCCCTAGGAAGAGCCTTCGTGAAAAGGTCTACAATGTTCTCCTACGTGGGCACATATGTCAAGCTGATCTCCCCAGCAGAGAACCTCTCCTTGACATAATGATAATGCACCTCAATGTGCTTAGTGCGAGCATGGAACACAGGGTTTCTCGGAACTGCCAATGCCCTCTAACTGTGAGTGAAGATGGTGGTGGCAGAAGACTAACGAACACCCAAATCAGTCATAAGGCATCTGAGCCACACACACTCAATAGTCGCTGTGAAAGCTGCCCTATACTCAGCCTCACAACTCAAAGTGGCCACAGTAGGCTGCTTCTTGCCCAACCAAGATATACATGAGCTACCAAGCATGAAGCAAAAGCGACTAGTGGACACACGAGTGTCATAGCAACCAGCCCAGTCTGAGTAAAAAAAAAGCATGCAAATCTGGCAGTAGTGATCCCCAGTTGGGATAAAACAACCAAAGTAGCCGAGTACCACTCAAGTAGCGAAAGATGCGCTTAACCGCATGCCAATGCTTGAAACCTGGGAATGCATAAACCTGCTCATCTATGAGACAACAAACTGAATATCTGGCCGAGTAATGCATATGTAAATGAGGCATCCAACAGCCTACTGATAGAGGACATCATCAAATTCATCTCCAGCATCATGAAGACTCAATCGTAAAACTATCTCCATAGGAGTGGCAATACACTTATAGTCTTCAAGGCCAAAACGCTGCAATAATGTGTCAATATATTTCGTTTGACACAAAGCCATTCCATCATCAACTTGCATGGACTGAATGCCCGAATAGTGATGCAAATGCCCCAAATCAGACATCGCAAATGAGGCATGCAAATCAGCCTTAAAATCAGCAATATGCTTCTCAATAGGAAGAGTGAGCAGCATGTCCTCAACATAGACAACAATGATCAGAAGCACATCATTAGCATGCTTAACATATGAGGTGCTTTCAGTTGGACTGTTCTCAAAACCATGTGCAATCAGATAGGCATGTATTTTCTCATACCAAGCACGTGGTGCTTGCTTTAAACCATATAATGCCTTCTTTAACCTGCACGCCTGGTTTTCATGCCCCTTCTACACAAAGCCATGGGGCTGAAAAACATACACTTCTTAATGCAAGTCACCATTCAGAAATGCATTTTTTGTTGGAATTTGGGGCCCTAGGATCGTTCCAATACTAAAACCTTTTGAGCATACACACTTAATTAATTAAGATGATAAGTGAGAGATAGAAAGAAAGCGATCTTGAGAAAAGGATAGGGAACGTAAGCTGGATGCTTACTCACTAAACAATAGATGTCCAAATTACAACATTGGAGTACCACTCAACCATATAAACTGGTGCACTCACTAATGGAAGAATATCCAAGAAGATGATGATACAAAATTTAGATTATGTTGAAATAATCTAAGTGTGTGACGTGAATGAGCAACGAAAGCTAACCTTATTCTCACAAAATAGTGTAACAAAATTGTAAATCAACCAACCCTAATTTTGAGATTAGGGTAGAGAAACCCTAAAAACAAAATATAAGGTTAAATCACAAAAGATAGTTACCACCACCTTGTAGAAGACTTCTTGCCCCAAGAGGGTAGCCCCTCCTTCACCAAATCTTCACCTCCAAAGCTTCAGAATCTTCAAACTCTAGCTTGAGATCTTTGAGTGATAATACGTAATGAGCCAAGGCTCTTCTTATATAGGATTTTGTGTACCTTGAAAAGCTACACTGAAAAACTCATATCGAGAAACTTAAAACAAAGCTACATGATCGCTATGGAAAAAAATCTATTGCGTTTGTGTTGTCATCACCCGCAAGATTTTCATAAAAGCTACATAGAAAAAATAGTCAAATCTTGTGCGATTGAGCCGCCAGGATTTGAACCCGGGTGGGTGTGATGGGAGCAATCCAATCTATCCACGCTGCCCACGTGAGTTTCTTGTGTTTGATACTCTGACGAAGAATACATAGGCCGTTATATCTTGGACTTGAAGAGAAAGCGGATTCTTTGCCATAGCTATTGTACTTTGGCTATCTGAAAATATCTGAATGGGTCCATGTACTCTCACATCAAGATAACAGAAAATCTTTTGCAACCAATCTGAATCTAGAGTAGCTCTAAATATTGCACGATATTCAACTTCACACAATGAAGTGGCAATAGTGGGTTTTCTCTTTGAAAGCCATGAGATAAGACAATCTCCAAGATAAAAAGAATATCCACTAGTACTTCTTCTTGTGTCTCTATCACTTGCCCAATCAGAATCTAAAAATCCTTTTAGTAACAAATGTGTAGATTTCAAAAATACCATAGCATAATTTGAAGTTTCCTTCAAATATAGAAAGATCTGCTTTACTGCTTTCCAATGTAACACTGTCGGATTCTGCATGAACCTTGATATTTGAGAAACTGCAAACTGTATATCAGGACGTGTATTACAAATATATATCAAGCAACCAACAACTCGAATATATAAAGTAGCATCAAATGACTCTGCATCTTCCACCATCTGTAAAGATGCGTTCTAATCCATAGGTGTTTGCATAGGTTTAGAATCACTCATCTGCAACCTTTCCAAAAGTTTCTCAATATACTTCTGCTGTGTCATATAGATATACTCATCTCGAAACAGAAACTGAATTCCAAGATAATAATGCAAAATGTCTAAATCATTCACATCAAATGTTTGCTTCAATTGTTCTTTGAACATATGCAAATCTTCATCTCTGGGACCTGTGACTATATTATCATCCACATAAATGATTGCTATAATCATCATACCTGGTTCAGCTTTAACATAAAGAGTTGGAGTCGCATCTGAGTTATGGAAACCAATGGATAAAAGATATGTATGTCTCTTTTCATACCATGCTCTATGTATCTTTTCCGTGTTCTTCCAATAGAAGTCTTTATACCACTATCTTTCCAAGACTAATATAACCAAGTAGGTGTATCTTTAAATAGTGGTGAAACTCTTTCTGAACTTTCAACTTCCATAGGTTCTAGAACTTGTCCTGCCAAGGTGCTAGGACTTTCTGGAACTCTAACTTCTTCCATTTCTGGAACCAAAGTCTCATGTGGAATTGACTCTGTAGAAGGTTGTGAAATTCCTCTTTCTTCAACTTTTTCTTGAATCTTAGGAATTTTAAATCCCTCCTGATGTGAACAATTTCTGATTTCTAATTTCTTTTCATCTTTGTCTTCCCTCTTCGATTGTGCAGAATTAGCAGATTTCTACTTACTAGTTGAAGAGCTCCGTTTTCCTTTGCCCTTCTGACTAGCCACGAATGCTTGATCTGCAACTCGCATAATGGACCTCTTCTGCCTGGAGTGATCTTCCTGCAATAGAACAGAGACTAACTCCTCAAATGTCAAGGTGTTTGGATTGCCTTTCATCATCAATCGAAGAGTAGAAGAAAAACTCTGATATGCATTAGGAAGACCATTCAGAATGGTGTGCACAAGTGAGCTATCTGGTATAACCTCATCAACAAAAAGCAAATGTTCCTTCAAGTCTTTGATCTTTGTTAGGAAACTGTCCATAGAATCACGTTCATTGATGTGCTCACTCTCCAACTGTTTTCGGAGGTAAGCAACACGAGCCTCATTCCTAGCTTGGTACAATGTGGTAAGTGTATCCCAAGCATCCTTAGCTATTATACAAGAGTGAATGTGAGGAATAATGGCACATTTGACAAACAAAGCTATCAATGCATGTGCTTGGGCATCTCTGCCATCCCAACGAATTTGATCTACAGTAGGTGCAGCAGAAACCGTAGCACAAACAGGAATATGCAGAATATCATCATCTTCCTTCTACATCAGCTTGAGTAACTACAGTTGTAATAGTTGCAGGTGTGATAGGACGTTGTTCAACACCCTCCACTATGTTCCACAGTCCTTTTGCAACCAATACATGTCACATCATATAAGCCCACAATGGGTAGTTGGTACCATCCAACTTATCCTCAACAACCAACATACGAAATACATCACTGCTTTTAGCCATGGGCGGTGACTAAAATATCTTGATGTAGAAAATTTACTATATATCTAAAACTTGAACAAAATTGCCCATACAAGTTCTGTTAAACCTGTAGCAGACTTCAAGACACTTATATTGGTGAACCAAAATAGGTATATACCTTTGGCACAAAAAGGCAAAATAGCCTGCACAAGCACTACGATAGTGCGTTCGGAGGCCAAAACGAGCTCAGATCGCGATTTTGGCACCACAGAGAGAAGTCGTTTTGATCTCGAAAACATGCTGAGTATGCTCACCAAAATTCATGTGATTCTCAGACTGCAACCAGAGAGGTGTCGATGATGCCCTAGATGAAGCAGCAACCTGCTCTAATACCAATTGTTGGAGTCAGAAGTCTGTGGAAGCACGCGAACAGCTCAAGGAAGAAGAAGAAGCTTGGAGCACAACACACAATATTGAATGTATTACTGAAGAATTTACAAAGATAAGTAGCCCATTAGGGCAATAGGCGTATATACAAGCCGGGGGGAAAAACCTCCTAAAGAGGGAAAAAAGTACCCTAACAGTCCTAGAGTGTTCACACACATCATACCTAAATATATCAACAAATGATACATGGAAGTTCATTCCATTTCTGCAAGGAAAGAAATCCATAAGCGTCAAGTGGGTTTACAAGGTAAAGCACAATGTTGATGGTAGTATAAGCAGGTATAAAGCACGATTGGTAGCAAAAGGATATGCTCATACATATGGCGTTGATTATGAGGAAACATTCAGCCCTATAGCTAAAATGTCTACTGTCAGAACACTTGTTGCATTAGCTATAGCAAAAGGATGGCCTTTGCATCAGATGGATGTGAAGAATGCCTTTCTACATGGTGAGTTACAGGAAGAAGTATACATGGACCAACCACCAGGATATGAAGATTCAAAGCGTCTAGAATATGTTTCCAGGTTGCAAAAGGCTTTATATGGGCTGAAGCAAGCTCCTCGTGCATGGCATGCAAGGATTGATGATTACTTAAGCTCCATTGGATTGTCTATGTGTGATGAAGATCATTCATTATATGCAAGGAAGGGTGATGATGACCTAACAACTGTGGCTATTTATGTTGATGACTTGATTGTAGGTGGTGATAAGGAAGAAAGCATTAAAGAGGTAAACCAACTTCTTATGCAGGAATTTGATATGAAAGATCTTGGTGTGCTGCACTATTTCTTGGGCATGGAGTTTATACATACAGAAACAAGTATATGGATATCACAAAGGCAATATGCCTTGAATATGCTGCAAAAGTATGGTATGGCTGGTTGAGAGCCAATTTCTATGCCATTGGATCAGAATTTGAAGTTAGATACTACATCAGGTGAAGCATTGGAAAATGCTACTATGTACAGGAAAATTGTGGGAAGCTTGATATATCTCACAATTACGAGGCCTTATCTTAGCTACACTATTGGATTTGAAAGTCGATTTATGCAGGTTCCCAGGAAGCCACATTTGGATGCTTTGAGGTGCACTCTACGTTATGTGAGTGCTGCTTTGGATGTGTCATCCTGGATCATCACATGTTGAGCTTGATATCTCAACACTCCCCCTCAAGCTCAATGTCATATCCTCTAATCCAAGCATCTTCTGGAACTTCTCTAGCTTCTCTGCTCCAAGTGATTTAGTGGAAATATTAGCAACCTCCTCATCTGCTTGGCTTAGAGGATATGACATTGAGCTTGATATCTCAACACTCCCCCTCAAGCTCAATGTCATATCCTCTAATCCAAGCATCTTCCAGAACTTCTTCAGCTTCTCTGCTCCAAGTGCTTTAGTGAAAATATTAGCAATCTGCTCATCTATTCTCACATAAACAAGATCAATATCACCTGCTAATACCTTCTCTCTGATGAAGTGATAATGTACCTCGATATGCTTTGTTCTAGCATGAAAAACAGGGTTTCGTGCTAACTGTATGCTGCTATGATTATCACAATAGATGGTGATAGGCTTTTTCGCTTTCACACCTAAATTTGCAAGTAGCATCTCTAGCCATGATGCCTTACATGCTTCCATTGCAGCACCTCTATACTCGGCCTCTCTACTTGACAAAGCAACAGTAGGTTGCTTCTTACTACTCCATGTAATAGTTGCACTCCAAAGTGAGAAACCACTAGTAGATCTTCTGCATCAGTGTATCCATGAACCTGCAAATCTACACCAACTTCATAAAACAATGTTGGGGCTTGTGGTAGCGTGATTGTGATGGGTGAACTTAGAGGTTAAGCTTTTCCTCAAGTAACCAATGATGCTTGGGACAATGGCCCCTTTCAAGGACAGGAGCCTTACACATTATAATAGAGGGAATATTCATGTACTACCTATAGTTTTTTATAAGTCGTGAATGGTTGTCTAGAACCTATATTGGTTTGGCATAACACTACCATATCATATATAAGAAAGATGCCCCCTTACTAAAGGATATCAAGAATATTTCCTACACATCTAACATCTATCTATATCACCATATTATCTCTCTAGAGTGTCTCAGAATATATCTACTATAGTGTAATTTTGATATATTTTGATAGTGATGTGTGTGAGCACACTTAGGACAATCAGGGAACTTTTTTTCCCTCTTCAAGTGGTTCTTTTCCCCCGGCTTGTCTATATGCCTATAACTCTAATGGGTCACTTATCTTTGTCCATTCACTTGGTAATACATTCCATGTTGTGTTGTTCTCCAAACTTCTTCTTCTTCTTCTTCTTCTTCCTTGTGTATTTCACGTGTTTCACACACCTTGATCTCCAACAATTGGTATCAGACTATGTCACCATGTCATCTAGGGTGTCATGGACACACAGCTAACCAAAGTCTCAAAATCACATGAGAACTAATGAGTTCAATTTCATCCTTTTGTGCCAAACATATAAACAACTTTTGGTTGGCCACTACAAGCACTTCAAACTCTATTATAGGTTTATCACAGCTTAATAATGTCATGAGGAAGGAGATAAGGAAGAGAGCTCACACACACTCTCACAATCAAAGAGAAGCACACATAGGTTGAGGCAAGGAAGAATGATCTTCTTCTTCTTCTTCTATTACATAAAAGGAATGTACAAGAATGACCTAAAAACAAGAATAAAACAAGTGCAATATATGAACATCAATACATAAGGAAAAAATATAATGTCCGTGAATGAGCGAGCTGGCAAGAAACAAATGTGCAATCACTCTCGGTAGATAAATCTAGTACAGCTCAATGAAGTATCCTTGGCATATACTGGCGTGACCACTATACATGTCAGAGGAATGAAAAACTGATTTAGCATATTGAGGTATAAGAAGGTTTAAGGGAAAGTGTGGATTATGGTGTTTGAAGAATTAAGAGGTTCATGATACCTCATCTTGAATTTGTTTCAACATAGAATGATAATCTAGCTTAAGTGAACGATGATGTTTTTCATCTCATCCTTGTGAAAGTCATCATCCTTTGAGTGGAACTCATTTCTAGTTTCTTGCAATCCTTTTGGATAGCTTCATCTCACAAAGTTCTTCTTCTTTACCTACTAGGCCAGCATATTGTGCTTCCTTGAATTATCTTGTTCATTTTGTTAGTTTCACTTGATACTTTGGTACTATTGATGTCATTGTTTCTTTTTATTTCAAAGAAATCATTCACCTCTTCATCACACATCATACTATCCTACTACAAGCTAATCAGTCAGTCAACATTGCTTTGGTTGAAAATTCGTCATAAATACATCATTCACCTCTTCATCAACACATGTAAAAAAAAAAAAACACATGACACTATGCTACTAGAAGCTAGCCAATTACTAGATATTCCTTTGCTTGATAGCATGATGAATTTGACAAAACTGTTTTAGATAGAGGATGCACACAAGATAAGCTTTTGAATAAATATTTAAAGTCTAACAATGGATACATACACTGAGAGATATGACTCGCAATCAAGCTACCAAGAAATTGGTGAGCGGTTGGACATAGTCTATGAGATTGAAGAAAACAAAATGACTAAAACCAAGTGAACTACCTACAAGGGGACTTCAGTGCCTTCTTCCTCTATTCTTGAGTGTCCTCCCTTGCCTCTTTTGTAGCCAAATGACCACGAAATCTCATGATGAATTTGAGAGCTCTCCTCCATAACTCCTCCACTACTTTGAGTAGCCACTCTTCTCTTCTGATTCAGTTTTTGGATTTGATTCTCTTTTGATTGATTCTCTTTTAACCTCCACTACTTGTGGAAGTCAATGCTTCCATTTTTCATTTTTGTATTTTCCTTCTATTTGAAGAAAAATCCTTTTTGCAAAGTATATACAACCTTGCTTCTTTATTTTTTAACACTCCGCCTCAAGCTCACATGTGAGATTGCACCTTCAGCCATATCCTACAAATTGATTTCATCCTTGAAACTCTTTAGTTTAGAAGCATCTAAGGACTTTGTAAACATGTCTACAACCTGGTCATTAGTTCTAATGAACTTTATATCTACATCCTTGTTCAAAACTTTTTCTCAAACATAATGATAATGCACTTCTATGTGCTTACTTTGTGCATGAAACATTGGATTGTTTTTCAAGTGAATGCTTGACATGTTGTCACCATAAATTGGAATGGTCTCTACTTGCACATCAAGATCAGCCAAGAGCTTCTTAAACCACATAGCTTCACAAGTTGCAAAGGCTAATCCTCTATATTCAACTTCCGTAGATGATAGTGCAATAGTAGGTTTCTTCTTCGAGCTCCATGTGATAGGTTTGTTGCCTATCATGAATACATAACCTGAAGTGGATCTTTTGTCTTCCTTCAAACCAACCCAATCAGCATCACTAAAGCCCTTCACTTGCAGTTCTTCATCATATCTATAAAACAAGGCATGATTGACTGTGTGCTTCACATATCTTAGCACTCGTTTGGCTGAATTTTAATATTCATTTGGTGGAATGTGCATAAATTGAGAAAGAACTCCAACGATATAACACAAAGCTAGTCTTGTGATTGTATCATAGATCAATGAACCTATAAATTAAATACTCTTGTATGTAGTTACATCATGTAACTTCTCTCCATCATTTGAGCATAGCTTCACATTTGTGTCCATAGGTTGAGTGAGTGGTTTGCGTTCACTCATTCCAAATATGAAAAGTACATCCAACAGGTACTTTCTTTGCATCAAGTAGATGCCATCTTTCCCATAGACAACCTCAATGCCTAAAAAATATTTCAGCTCACCAAGGTCTGAAATTTTGAACTCCTTACCAAGTTCTCTTTTTATCTCTTATATTCCTGTAGCATTACTTCGTGTTATGATGAGATCATCAACATATATGCAGATGTATACCTGCTTGCCTTCTTCTTTCTTCATGTAGAGAGAAGGATCTACACTACTTGGACTACAACCACATCTTGTGAGGTACTCAACCAATCTTTGGTTCCAATTACGTGGTGCTTACATCAGCCCATTCAAAGTTTTCTTCAATCTACAAACAAAATCTAGATGATTTTTATCTTCAAATCCAATTGGTTGACTCATCTATACCTCTTTTTGAAGTTCACCATTGAGAAAAACATTTTTTATGTCAAGTTGGTAAAATGGCCATCTCCTTGCTGCACTCACTGCAATCAAGGTTCTAATTGTTCCCATCTTTGCAACCGGGCTGAAAGCCTCTTCATAGTCAATGCCCTGAGTCTACTTGAATCCTTTTGCTACTAGTCTAGCTTTATGTCTAGCCAGAGAACCATTAGTATTTCTCTTTATTTTAAACACCCATTTATTTGGAACAATCTTCATACTTTTAGCCTTTGGAACTAGCTCCCATGTGTGATTGTCCTTGAGAGCTTTTATCTCTTCCTGCACAGCTTGTTGCTATTCTTTTTGTGTACATGCTTCTTCATATGCATTCAGTTCTTTGTCTTTGACCACCTATGTCATACATGCAAAATGCTTTGCAATAAAACTATCATAGCTCAGTCTGTGAATTGGATACCTTGCTCTTGAAGACCTCCTTTCATTTCCTTTTGAATATTGCTTGTTCAACCGGTTCAAGTTTACCTTTGGTGTAATCACCTCTTCACATGCATTTGATCACTATTTTGGGCAGCACTTTTAGCTTCAAATCTTTCATAACCTGATGTTGGTGATGAGGAATGACTTTTTAATCTCCCCTTCCATGTTGAGCTTTCTCCATGTGATGTAGAAGATTCTCGACCTGACATTTGAGTGCTTGTTTGTTGAAATTCTTCTTGGACGGCACCTCCATCATCTTCATAATCTTCTTCAAGAATCTTCTCTTTCCCTTTGTCTCAAAACCATGTTCTTAGCTCATCAAATACCACATCTCGTGAGACTCGTAGCAACTTTGTCATCGGATTGTAGCACCTATATCCTTTTTCCTTCGATGAATATCCAATGAAAATACATTTTTCGCACTTTGGCTCCATCTTTGTCCTTAGTTCTTGAGGAATGTGAACATAAAACACACATCCAAAAATTTTGAGATGTGTAAGGTCAGGTTTCTTATCGGAATAGAGCTCCTCGAGAGTTAAGCTATGCACTCTAGCTATTGTGCACTTGTTCATCAAATAAATAAACAGTCGTACTAGCTGCTTCGGGCCAATACTTTAGTGGCACCTTCATCTTGTTGAGCATGCATCTTGCAACTTCTATGATATGTCTATTTTTCCTTTCAACAATTCCATTATGTTGAGGTGTGTACGTACATGTAAATTATCGTTTGATGCCATTTTCATAAAGAAAATCTCAAAAGTCTTTTGAGAAATATTCTCCTCCTCCATCAGACCTCAAAATCTTTATGTACCGTCTTGTTTCCTTTTCTACGTGTGTTTTAAATCTCTTGAACATAGAGAACACATCTGTTTTTTTTTTTTTTTTTTTTTTTTTGTAGAACATCCATACTTTTCTTGAATGATCATCAATAAAACTGACAAAATATCTATTACCAGCCATCGATGGTTGTTGTGATGGTCCCCATACATCCGTGTGTATCAAGTTGAGGACATTCTTTGCCACATAGTTGCTCTTCTTGAATGGTTGTCAAGTTTGCTTTCCTAGTTGGCATGCTTCACAGAACTCATGTAGTCCAGCATCATTGAATCTTGGAATACCTCTTACCACCTCATGGTTGCTCATGTCCTTGAGCTTGGGAATGTTGATATATCCAAACCTTTTGTGCCACACATCGATTTGAACAATCCTCTTGTTTCCAAACTGAATATACATCACCTTTCCATGTGGTTGTTGGATGTCCAAAGTGAACATCCTCCCTTCTTTCCTTCCTTGAGCAATGATCTTGAATCCTTCTTTTGGATTCTTTATAAAGCAGCCTTTTCTATTGAAGATAACATGATATCCTTTCTCTACCATTTGTCCTATTGAAATCAAATTCTTTGCAATAGTAGGAACATGAAGAACATCATTCAATACCTTCTTGACTCCAAGCTTGATTTCTCCAACATGCTCAATTGTGTGTTGAGTTTCATCACCGATCTCCACACATCCTTTTCCACTTGGAGCTTGTAGATTTGTGAATAAATCTCCTTGGCATGTCATATGGTTGCTGCAACATGAATCTATAAACCATTTTCTATCATCACTTTTCACGTTGTTGTACTCATGCTTCATGGCAAGCATGGTTTGCTTGTCTCCTTCAATTGATGTACTTGCATAGTTATTTTGGCTCCTTTGGTTGCATCCATTTAGCCTTCCATTCCTTTTCCAACAATCATTTGCATAATGTCTTATTTTACCACAATGATAACATGTTATAACTTTATGAGGGTTGGATGAACCTCGACCTCTTCCTCTATTTCTTCCTCGACCTCTTCTACGTGTGTTGACATTTGAGTTTCCCTTATTGTCCTCCGAGTTGTGTTGGCTAGAATTTGTGTTGTTGTAGCTTCTTCCTGTTCCTCATGAGCCTCCTCTCGAGTTCCTTCCTTGACCTGCATATGATATTTGGTTATGGTTGTCCTTACCTTTGTTGCCTTCTCCTTGTTGAGCAACCTGTTTAGCCACAAGATTTGGTATAATCTCATCAAATGTTGGTAGAGGGTCTCTATAAAGAATGTTTGTGATGAGGGGCTTCCACTTCTCTTCACTCTTCAAGTCATTGTCAGAGGGCTATTTGGAAGATGTCTTCCTCTTCTATCTTACATCCAACTTATGCTAACTGATCTCAAAGCTCCTTGATCTTCAATGTATACTCTCTAATGCTTTGGTTTGAGCTTTTCTTCATGTTGTTGAGCTCGTTCTTGAGTTGCATCTTTTGAGACCTTGTTGAGGTAGCATACACCTTCTCCAATGCTTCCCAAACTTTCTTGGTTGTCTCTAGGCTTTGCACATGACCAATCATAGTGTTAGAAATAACTTGTGAAATGAGGAACATCACCCTTCGATTCCTCTCTTCCCAATCAGCAAATTGTCTCCTTTGTGCTGGAGGAATGTTGGGATCTTGAAGGTCCATCGGTTGTGGATCATCTCTAGTAACTAGACCCCATAAAAACCGTTAAAATAATTTGTCATTCTATACCTCTAAGACTGAAAATTATCTATATCTAGCTTCTCAACTTGTTGTCCTAAATCAACCATTAAAGACTTCCAAGTTTGAAGTTTACCTTAGTTGTGTTATGGTGCTCTATCGTGACTGTACAAATCTCCCCCTTGATTTGTAGCTTCTCTTTTGCTTTAGTTAAGTTCCAATGCTTTGGCTCTTCAAGCTCCAATGCTCTATTTTTGAGCTCTGATACCAATTGTTGGAGAATTCCTCTCCTATGCATAGCAAAAAGTGTAGAAGACCTTCTTGGGATCAAGACTTTTACCTACAGCCGAATCTTAGAATGCAAAATGGTACCAATTGAAGAACGCAATGAGCTTGAGCCTTTGGTCACTCAAACTAGACACTAACATCTTTCAAATGAGCTATCAAACACTCAATTTTGAGTAGTTTTGGTCTGGCAACTCTTTGCCTCAAAACAAGCTGCCTATCCACTCAGTTAGGCTAAAACTGGACTTCATTAAAACTGAATAGCTCACAGAGCATGATGAATTTGACATAACTATTTTACAAAGGAGGAAGATAACATTTCAAATGAATATTTAAACTCTAAAAATGTAGATACATTGAGAGATATGACTCTCGCAATCAAGATACCCAAAAATTGGTGAGCGGCTGGACATAGTCTATAAGACCGAAGAAAATGAAATGACTAAAACCAAATGAACTACCTACAAGGGAACCTCAGCGCCTTCCTCCTCTATTCTTGAGTGTCCTCCCTTGCCTCTTTCATATCCAAATGACCATGAGCTCTCATGATGAATTTGAGAGCTTTTCTCCATAACTCCTCCACTATATTGAGCAGCCACTCTTCTCTTCCGGTTCAGTTTTTGGATTTGATTCTCCCTTGGTTGATTCTCTTTTAGCCTCCACTCCTTGTTGAATTAAATGCTTCCATTTTTCATTTTTATATTTTCCTTCTATTTGAAGAAAAATCCTTTTTGCAAAATATATATGACCTTGCTTCTTTATTTCCTAACACTGTCAACACTACTATGTACATCTTGAATCGATGCTACACCAAGGCACTTGATGAAAAGAGTCCACAAGAGGCCTACACTGTTAAAAATTCATTTGTTTCCCATTTCAAAGTATTTGGAAGTGAATGTTATGTGTATGTTCCAGATAGGGAGAGAAATAAGCTTCAAAAAAAAATCATCAAATGTATCTTCTTAGGGTACAGTTAAGATAAGAAGGCTTATAAGCATTATGACCCTGAGGCTAAGAAGATCATGGTAAAACGCGATGTGGTGTTCAAGGAGGAGCAACCACATGCAGTGAAGGAGGAAAAGAGAGCTTCCACTTTCTCATCAGGCAAAAGGCCAATCTACTATGAACCTGGCCCAAGAGCTATCCATTCTACACAAGAGAAGGAAGCATCATCTTCAGATGATGAGTTTGAAAGTCACCAAAGAGTAGCTTTTGTAAATCAAGAAGGATGTTTTGGAGATCTATGGCACATTGAAGCGATTCAAAAGCATCCACCTCCTATATGGTGGAAAGAGTATGTAGATGAAGCAATGGAGTTGGAACATATAGCTATGAGAGTGCTTTCGGTAACAACTTCAACAGTAGTTGTGAACATAATAAGAGTGCATATGATTTTCTTCATTCAAAATGAAGAAATCACTTAAGTGTATCACATGCCAATGATTTGGTATAAACTTTTTGTAATATGCATTTTTTACATGCTCCAACCAAGATAGCTTCTACAACAACACGACAAACTTTTGGAGAATTTCAAACTCATGAAAATTTAATAAATGATTCATGGGGTGATCATGATTTAGATGTAGATCACAACAATGGTTCAGGCATGGAAGAAAAAGATGACATGGTACTTATAATAGATGATGATATTCAAAATGAAGAAAGTAGTGTACTTTGAATACTTTGGTTAGATTCAATTGCAAAAACAATGTCTTTATCATAAAGTGATGTCTTTGATTACAAAAAATAGTTTGTCTATTCAGTGTTTTCTTGATTGAATAATTCATTGGTAGTGAACCGATCAAAAGATGATGATGCCTCTAATAGTCTTCCATATCTATTTTCATGTGCATCAAGAGACATTTGTAAAATTTTCACTTGATTTTCTAAATCATCAATTCTCTTTTGTTGATCATCAATTGCTCTTCATAATGCAGGAACTATTGATGCTTCATTGTATAATTTGGCTCCTTGTGATGATAAATCATGGATGAGGTTCTGTTCTTCAGGTAGTAGAATATAGGGCCACTTTCAAGGAAGAGGGCCTTCGTGTCCTTGATTACGAAATTATGTACGGTTTTGAGGATGAACCAAACCTATACCTGCATTCTTTGGGTGATCATCCCGATCTACATGTCAATTAAGAATATCTTGTACAAAAACTTTTTGAATGAGATATAACGCTATTCGATTATTATTTGATAGTTGTCTTTCAACTTGAATAAAGTGTCGAAGTAGAGTTTCTGCTAATCCTATATGTTGTAAGTAGGAGCTTTAATGATGCTATTTCTTTCACCCTTCATGTAACTCAAAAGAGAGCATCATGAAGAAAGTGATTTGGACATAGCATTTTTACTTCTTTCATTGATAATGGTTCTCCTTCTAATGTTGGATTTTGAGGTCTGCGAAAGCACGTGAACAACACAAGAAAGAAGAAGATGCTTGGAGCACAACACACAACACTGAATGTATTACCACTAGAATGTAAAAAGATAAGTTACTCGTTAGGGTAGTAAGATTATATACAAGCGAGGGAAAAAAAAGTCCCAGTGGTCCTATAGTGTTCACACACATCACTACCTAAATATATCAACAAATCCCTATGGGAGTGATGCGATGAAAAAGGAGCTGACACTCATGTATAAGGAAGTGCTGAGCTACGTGGAATCAATCCACAAAAGGAAGTAAGCCCAAAGCTTTGCAGAAAGCTTCAAAGATCTCTCTAGGTAGAGTGTTCTTGAAATGGTCTGCAATGTTCTCCTGTGTGGGCACATATGCCAAGCTGATCTCTCTAGCAGAGAACCTCTCCCTAACATAATGATAATGCACCTCAATGTGCTTAGTGCAAGCATGGAACATAGATTTCCTTGCAATTGCCAATTCGCTCTCATTGTTAGTGAAGATGGTGGTGGTAGAAGACTGACCAACACCCAAATCAACCATAAGGGATCTGATCCACACTGTGTTCTTTGATGTTAGTCCAAATGCATTGTATTGCGTGAACATATCTTCTACTTGCTCTGCTCATAGCACTTGTTTAAATTCTGCAACATGATCATAGGGATGTCCTGTCCCATCAAAGTAGTTTTTCATGCATTTTACTATTTGAGTGGGTCTTAATATTCTTGTGTGTTCATGTGGTCTAGGTAGAGGAAAATCATCTCTACCACCTGGTATTCTAGGCTCTCTTTGTCTTTCCATTCTATCGGTGTCCATGGTTGCTCTATCTCTCCCTAGGGGATGATTGAAACTTACTTCAGGTCTCTCTTTTGCATGAAAATGCTTGAAAGCTCCAAACACTTTTAATCTTTCCTTCAACACATATAGAGTTATCCATCTAGTAGCATCATCAATGAAAAGAACATAATACCTTGAGCCACTGATAGATCCTTCTTTTGTTGGTCCCCATAGATCTGTATGAATGATCTCTAGTACTCCATCATGTTTGAATCCTTTCTTCTGAAATGGTAACGTGTGTGATTTTCCCATCTCACCTGCTTCATATTTATAAATCACTTGTTGAATCTGCACATTTGGTAATCCTTGTACAGAGTGATTTGCAACCATAGCTCTAATTCCTCTTTCATTGAAATGACCTAATCTCTTATGCCAAAGATCAAGTTTTGTAATCACTCCTTTACCATGTGTGAGCAAAGCTTGACCAATATTTCCTTGCATTCTTAAAGTAAAGATTCTACCTTCTTTCTTACCATAAACAAAAAATCAAATTACTTCCATTCTATGGATCTTCAACAAATACTCCATTTTTAAACCTGACTTGAAAACCTTTTTCAACTATCTGTCCCACACTAATCAAGTTTTTAGGTATTGGGGGAACATACAAACATTGGTTAGCAAATTTGCTCCACTCTTGCATTTCACTTTTTCAATTGAATGTACACTATGTTTTGTATTATCACATGTTTGAACTGTATGACTAGAAATTCCTTTTTCCAATTCTGACATCAATTCTATGTTTCTTGACAAATGATTAGAACATCTAGAGTCAATGTAAAATACTTTAAGATCTTCTTTATCTGATGTGTTGATTGAATTCATCATCAATGATGTATGACTTTCATTCTTTGTGTCATTTGCATAATTGTAGTAGGTGGTGTTGTAGGATTGATTTTGTCCCCATCTTCTTTCTCCACCTCTACCATAGCCTCCTCTTTGATTTTCTCTACCTCTCTAAGAATAGCTTTGATATCTTCCACCTCTACCTCTGTTATTGTTATTCTGATTTTGATTTGATCCTTGTTGATTATGCCAACAATCATGAGCCAAATGATTACTCAATCCACAGATCGAGCAAACCTTCTTATTGTTATTCTGATTACCTCTTCCTCTTCCAAAAGCTCTTGCTCTTCCTCTACTAGTGCTTCTACCTCTTGCATAATAAACTTGAGAACTTGATTCCTCTTCATCCTTTGCTTTACCTTTATCTCCTTTCTTCTTGTTCTTCATGTACATTGCAAAACTTTGTCCTTTATCTCCATCTCCCTTCATGTCTTGCTCAAATGTGAGCATCAAACCAAGCAATTGATTTAAATATGGAACATAATGATTCAAAGAAAGTTATGTTGACAAGACAAAAGGTTTCCATGTTTCATCTCCTCTCAAACCTATAAGCAATTGAGCAATCAATCTATGATCTTCAATATCTTCATCTATGGATCTACAATTATCTGCTAGATTCTTCATCTTAGGGACATAATCACTAATACTTTGACTTGGCTTCTTCTTGAATGTAGTAAATTCTGACCATAGACTTGCTTTCTTGCTTTGGTAGTACTTTGGAAATGATATTCCAATGCATTCCATATATATTCAATTGATTCCAATCCTCAGATGTGTGGTAGCAAATGATGTATTATAGATGTAGGCCTTTGCACTTGCATCCTTCTTCTGCCAATGCTTTAAAGCATCCAGTTCCTCTTTCTTTGGTCAGCTTTCATCTTCAAATACTAACTTCTCTTCTTGACCTATTATGTACACCATGAGATCTTTACTCATAAGTAAGGCTTCCATTCTCATTACCCATGCAGGATAATTATCTCTGTCTAGTTTGTCAATGGAGATATGATCTTCCATAATTCTTTGTTTTGCTTCAACGTGTGAGTTTAAAGGATAAATAATAATACATTTTGGAGTCCTTTTTGTATAAATATAGTTTGAAGTAATCTTTTGATGCTTTGTGTCTTTAAATACTTCAACTTTCAAACTTTAATGAAAACTTTCCAAAACTTCTCGTAACTTTGATGCCTTCTACTCTCTAGAAACTTTCTACTCTCATACCACTTCTTGATGTATGAAACATCACTAGAAATGATGTGACACTAGACAACCTCTATGGTCACCATTAACTCAATGCTTCTCCAAACTTTGACCAGAACTGAGAACTTTACTTTTTTAGAAATTTCTAGTCATTAAAATAACATACCTTCACTCTTTCACTTATTTCTCTTAGCACAAATACTATTTTGTCAAGATCTTCTGGTGGATGAAAGTAGAAGAGAAGAGCTTTCCAGTAAGCTATTATTTGCTAAAAACTTTGAAGTATATACCAAGTTATGGCCTTCACAAGATGACTATGTTTGACTGCCAAAATAAATGCTACCTGTTTTAGTAAAAGCGTCTATCCATTTTTGAAAATTTTCAGCTTAGCATGGACTTGCAGCAAGAATTTGATGTCAGGCATCAAATAGGTATGTTTTTGGCCACTTTTTTAGCACCAAAAATACCCCCTTGAACACATATATGAAGAAAAACACTTTTATGATGAAACTTGATGCTACGCATTGACTTTACACTTAAACTCGATGCCAAGCATTGAGTTGCTCCACAAAGCTCATGTTTTTAAGAAGATTCAACAATAGGTAAAAACTCAGAGAATAAAACAAGGACTTATCAACACAAAATCGATGCCAGGCATTGCGTTGCTTGGGAAACTTTAACTTTTGAGATCATTACACGATAGGCAAAGTATGAAGATGGAGGAGAGAGTCTCATACACAGAACTTTAATTAGTTCTTCTCATAGCTATGAAAAACTCAAAGATTTATAGGTGCTTTCTTACTCAGAGAAGCCCGACTATACTCAGTCATACAAAATCTCTTTCTCTCTCTATCTATCTCTCTCTCTCCTTTTTCTTTTTCTCTACCTGTCTATTGATACAAACTAGTTTATATAGATTTTCTCAATCTCGTGACTTTTGAAAATTCTAGAACTAAAGTTAAGTTTAACTTTACAAATATGGTACATGTGTGAAATTGTCCCTTCACATAGGCATGTGCTTTTCTTCTTAGACTTTGACCTTTAACTTTATGTCCAATTTGTGATTGATTCTTTAACATGTCAAACAAAATATATTGACACATTATTGCAACCTTTTGGCATTGAAGATTGTAAACCTATTGCCATTCCTATGGAGATAGGTTTATGACTGAGTCTTCATGATGTTGGAGATGCATTTGATGTTGTTCTCTATCACCAGGCTATTGGATGCTTGATTTAATTATGCATTGCTCAGCTAAATATTCAGTTTGTTGTTTCACAGCTGAGCATGCTTATGCATTGTCCAGGTGTCAAGCATTGGCAGGTGGTTAAGCGCATCTTTTTCTACTTGAGTGGCACTTGGCTACTTGGATTGTTTTATCCCAAGGGGGGATCACTACCGCCATATTTGCATGCTTTTTCAGACTCTGACGAGGCTAGTTGCTATGACACTCGTGTGTACACTAGTGGCTTTGTCTTCATGCTTCTTAGATCATGTATATCTTGGTTGAGCAAGAAGAAGCCTACTGTGGCCACTTCCAATTGTGAGGCTGAGTATAGGGCATCTTTCATAGCAACTATTGAGTATGCTTTAACTTGGTTTCAACCATTGCAACAAAGGCAATTTAGAGACATCCATCACTTTTTAGAGTCATTCATCACGGAATTCTCTAAAAGTGGAATCAGACATGATACGTCTTTGTTGACTCATACCTTTAAACAGACCCCTCAAGAAACAGTTAGACTTGCAAGATGTAGGTTTAGACAATATGTGGAGAGATGCCCAATGCAAGAGTTACCCTGACAGGCCAAGCAAGTGTCATTGTTTTTAGATGGCTTGTTGAGCTCGAAACTATGCTCCTATGTATACTTGAAGGAACCCAGAACGCTAGAGCAATGTGTGATAATTTGTATAGACATTGAGGAGAACCTTGGAGATGAGTCGGAACTCTCAAAGGTCTATAAGGACTCAGACTGTTCATCTCTAGCATCCTCAAAACTGTCTAGCTCGATAGAAGACCTAGCAGAAAAAGTGGCCTAGAAACTAGGAGTTTCTAGCAAACAGATGCCAAGGTTAACAACAAACAAGCGTTGTTATAGCTGTGGTGGTTATCATATGGAAAATGTGTGTCCCAATGCAACACAACCGCAAGCCAACCCTAGTGACCAGTACTGTACTATTGAGAGATGATACACGAATCATACGGCTCAAGACTGCCCATACAACAAACAGGCAGTGAGACAGAACTACCCGCAAGCATACGCACAGCCAGGTAGGTATCAAGGTCAATACAATGCTCAACCTCATTACTATAGGCCTCCTCAGAACTATCCTTATTAGGCTCAACAGAGACCTCAACTTGTTTTAGCTCAGCAGCCACCCCACCAGCGAATGTCATCTCAGTTAAATATGCTACTACAGAAGAGAACCTAAGTAGGGATTTAGTGCCTTCATCACCCTTGATCACCGAAAGTGACCCAAACTCAAATAGTTTTGACTCTACTCATGTAGATAGTCCACCCGCATATTACACAGAGTCACCAGAACATGTGGAACCATATCAGTATGATAGTCCACCATTGGAAACTAGTTGGGAGCCCGACTACGCTAACGTGATGTATACCAACCCTAATCCGTGGCCCCAATTAAGACAGCAAAGACCACAAGGCCCTAGAGGACCATGATTTAGGTGCCAAGGAGATCATTTCATAAAGGATTTTCCACATCCTCTAATAACAGGACAATCACAATACTATAGTATACAAGGCTTTTGTGCGGATTGTGGTAAAGAACATATCATCAAAGAGTGTGCTAAGAACCTTGCAAATGCTTCAAATGTGACACCCATCAATGTGATAGGTATTGTGCATAATGCCGATGGATTCAACCCTACATACATGCCTATCCAAGCTATAACAAGAGCTCAGGTGCTATTACAGAATCAACAGCTTAATCAGGAGAAAATAGTCAGAACTAATGAAGTTGGAGAATCTAGCAGTAAAAAGACGAAATCTTGGAAAGATTCTAGAGAAAGAATCAAGAGAAAGTGGAGTAAAAGGATAACTGAGTTGGAAGGAAGTTTGAAGGAATCGAGAGCCAAGATCCTAGAGTTGACTTCTCAAGAATCGAATCAGAAGAACCCAGCTCAGAGATCAGGATCAGTTCTAGCGGAACCCATACCAAAAAACCTAGACATGATGTTTCGTGCATATCAGGCTAGATTAGAAGAAGGACCCCAGATAGCGGAAATGAGCAAGAACTACCCTCGAGTAGACTTAGAAATTGAGAGAACTAAACTTTGTATGAAAATGGTAGAATTAGCACAAGCAATGTTCGAAGCCTCTAGATATCTTAATTGGAACCACATGGAAAAACCAGAATTACACTTTCAAGGACTGATGGAGAGATTAGAATATCTTATCGATAGCAAGGAGAAAAAGAATAAGCATAGGAACCCTATTACCTCGGAGACACAGGAAAGGAATGCACCATCCTTGTCTCAAGTACCCAACACAGAGGGTGAAGACAACATGTCTTCTATACATAAGTATTCACATGAATTTTTGAGAGATATACAGGAAGAGAAGTGGAGAAAAGAACAAGGAACTCATCCTCCTATTCAAGAAATAGATGACTTGCAAGAGCAATTTCCCCAAGACATCCCTTCTATTTACAATGATGTAGAGGAAGAACAATTGAGTGAATACACAGGTTTTGAATCCAATTCTTTGCAAGAATTACCTCAGTTCACAGGACCTTGGGAAGCAAAGTCTATTAGAATTAGAGCACCCATGATAATAGTGAGGAATGAAGAATCAGTAATCCCTAGAAACATGGAAGTGTTAAAGAACACCAAAGTACAGTGTCACCTCACTCTAGAGGAATTCTTGAAGGCTAAACGAGAACTGTGGAAACATGTAGCAAATCAATTCCCTAAGCTTGCTACTACCCCCTCATAGATAGGATCACGCAAGATGGTACTAGAGAT
This sequence comes from Ceratopteris richardii, assembly GCA_020310875.1. NCBI lineage: Eukaryota > Viridiplantae > Streptophyta > Polypodiopsida > Polypodiales > Pteridaceae > Ceratopteris > Ceratopteris richardii. The sequence continues at coordinate 125,556,404 of CM035424.1, forward strand.
ACCCGTAGAAAGAATTGGAGATATAAGCGAAGGAGAGGAAGGCAACACTTATCTTCCAATAACCCATCAGGGCTACACCATGAAAGCCATCTTAGATTCAGAAGCCGGAGTAGCCATCGCTACCACCACTTTATGGAAACGTTGGGGTAAGGCAGCATTAAGACCCACTACGATGAAGCCACAAATGGCTGACGGACATATAGAAAAACCATTAGCCTTACTAGAAGGCATATCTCTCACCACTTGTGTGGATTTTGAGCATACTTTCGCCATTCGTGATTTTGGGAAAAATCACGCCTACGAGATGATTTTAGGACGACCATTCATGCATCAGTTGCAAATTGTACAAGATTGGGGAACTAATTCTTTGTACTTGAAACATTTAGGAGTGACTACTAAAGTCAATCTTAAAGACTATTCCCATCGAGATGTACCCCCAATACAATGGAATACAGTCCATAAGACACAAGAAGAGACAGAATCAGTATGCTCATTGGAATCAGACCCCTCATGGTTGCACGAGGATACTCATTTATGGATGTGTAAGGTAGCAAAACAAGAGGAAGAACGGTTAGAAGCCAGGACCTTAGGTTCAGAACAACATTCATGAACCCTTCAAGACCCAACTAACGCACCTGTAGTATTTCCAGACGAGGAATTCGAGCCTCACGGTTGGGCAAAAATATTAGCAACAATGGACGTAGCCATCAATGAAGAACAATGGACACCCCACTGTGATGAGGATGGCTATGACATTTCAGTCTTTACAATAGAGCCAGTCATGTCTGATTTAGTTATAGAAGAATGTGAACCTAGCACTGATGCATTTGAGGATGCAAGTGATTTCGATTTAGAGTCAATTATTATGGATCCACCCTTTGCATCAAATGAAGAATATTTCTACGAAGTGGAAACTTACCCTCAGAGACACGGAGAAATTATGAATGAGGTGAGGTTAGCCACACAAGTGACTGCCAAAAGTGAAGGAAAGAAAAGAAGGAAGAAAGAAACCATGTCAGAAGAAGAAGAATCTGTGTTTGAGGTTCCTAAGAACTTCAAGAAGTATGAGATAGAAGATAGAAGAATCATGGTACGAATGCCTAACAGAAAAGCTGACATTGGAGAAGTATATGATAATAGAGAGAAAACCAAAAAAATCATAGTCACCATAGAAGGAGAAGAAGAAAAATGCACATACATAGGGCATCATTTGACGAATGAAGAAGAAGAAGAGTTAGTTTCCCTATTGCACGAATATAGAGATTTTTTCGCTTGGAGCTACAAAGATTTGAAAGGAGTAGACCTAGATATATGTTCCCATAGAATCCCTATGACTCCAGATGCAAAACCTACGAAACAGAAACCATACATGTACAATGATAACTACGCTGTGAAGATTAGAGAAGAAATAGATCGTTTGATAGGCAGGATTCATTTACAAAATTGAGCATACTGAATGGGTATCCCCCATTGTGGTTGTGCCCAAGAAGAATGGAAAATTGCGTGTGTATTAACCTTAAAAAAGTTAATGCTGCCACGATTAGAGACAGTTATCCTCTTCCTATCACAGAACATTTATTAGAAAGAGTCGCGGGCAAGGAAGTTTACAACTTTCTTGATGGATTCTCAGGCTATAATCAAGTAGGCATTGCTCCAAAAGATAAACACAAGAGGGCTTTTGCCACAGAAGGGGGCATTTTTGCATTTTGTGTAATGCCATTTGGGCTAACAAATGCACGCGCCACTTTCCACTGACTCATGTGTCATGTTTTTAAGGAATTCTTACGCAAGAATTTGGAAGTCTATGTCAATGACCTATGTGCTCATTCAAATATCAGGCAGACACATATCCCCGAGTTAAGACAAGTATTTGATAAATGTCGAGAATATCAAGTTTTTCTGAACCCAAAAAATTGTGCTTTCATGGTTAGACAAGGAAAAATTCTAGGACACATTGTGCCAAAGAATGGAATTTCGACAGATGAAGAAAAAGTGAAGGTGATTGCAGATCTACCTAGGCCAAATAACATAAAAGAGGTACAGGCATTTATGGGTCATTGCGGTTATTACAGACGATTCATACACATGTATGCGATCATACCCAAGCCTCTGTACTCTCTTTTGACCAAGTTTGAATGGACAGATGAATGTGAGAATTCATTCAATGAACTTAAACGACGTTTGTGCTCAACACCTATACTGACAACCCCAGATTGGAGCAAGCCATTCCATGTACATGTGGATGCATCCAACTATGCCATAGGATGTGTGTTGGCACAACCCACGAATGAAGGTAATATAGATCTCCCCATAGCTTACGCGAGCAGACAGTTGAACGCAGCAGAAAGAAGTTACACCACTACGGAACAAGAAGGATTAGGAATGATCTATGCGGTAAAGAAATTCAGACATTATTTGTTGGCGAACAAGTTCAAATTCTTTACAAATCATCAAGCATTATTGTACTTAGTCAATAAGCCTTGTAATATAGGACGACTGATACGTTGGTTTCTATTACTCATGGAGTATGAATTTGAAGTAGTGGTCAAGAAAGGAAAAACACACCATAGAGCTGACCACCTTTCAAGTCTAACCATAGGAGAAGCTCCTCAAGGAATAGCGGATGAATTACCCGATGCATATTTGTTTAACCTTGAAATAGCACCAGAATGGGCTAAGCCTATTATCCCTATCCTAACATATGGACCCAAGAATCCTAGGATAAGGATCAAGGAAGGAGAGATTACCAAGTCACAGAGATACCAAATCATAGAAGGAAGTATATATAAACAGGATAATCAAAAGATTCTTGCTTGTTGTGTAGATGAATCATGCGAATTGGTTGCAATTAGCACATGTAGGTGCATAAGGCAACATCATTCGAAACATTGTACATTGCAGACTCTGCATAGATTAGGAGTATATTGGCCTTCTATGGAAGTAGATGTCTACAAGTTGTGTAAAGAGTGCCATGTTTGTTGTGAAAGACCACCAGTAGAATATGCTGCATTATATCACGTGTCTCTCACACCAGAATGGAGTGAACCCTTAGTGACGTACTTGAGGACAAAAACATTCCCTCAAGGAATGACCTTAGCACGACAACGCAATCTACAGAAGGAAGCTCAAGACTATTCACTTATTGGTGACAATCTATACAAAAGAGGAAGAGATCGATACCTAAGACAATGCGTTCATGAGAGCGATTATTTGAGCGTACTAGAGACTGCACACCAAGGTGTTGCAGGAGGTCATTTTGGACCCGATAGGATAATCAAAGCCATCCTCTTTGTAGGATTATGGTGGCCCACTCTTCACATGGATGTGCATACCTATGTTAAGAGATGTGATGCGTGCCAAAGAACTCAATTTCCAACTCGCAGAGATGAAAAGCCATTGAAACCCATGATGGGAGGACGTGCATTTTCAAAGTGGGGTATAGACTTTGTAGGACCCATTAACCCCCCTGCAAAAGGTACACATGTTGAATACATTATTGTTGCGACAGATTATCTTACCAAATGGGTAGAGGCCAAGGCCACAAAAAAGAATGATGCACACACAACTGCAAAATTCTTATTTGAAAATGTCTTTACAAGATATGGATTTCCTATAGAGTTAGTGAGCGATCGAGGAACTCACTTTCTAAATCAGGTCATTGAATATTTGTTACAGGATTTTATGGTGATTCACAAGAAATCCGCACCATGTCATCCTCAAGCCAATGGTCAAGCTGAAAGTACTAACAAGATCCTTTGTAACGTACTGACGAAACTAGTGAACAACAAACGTTCAGATTGGGACAAACAGTTACATCACACTGTTTGGGCATATCGAGTGGCCCACAAGACCGTACTCAATGCAACTCCCTTTCAGATGGTTTCTTGTCAGAATGTTGTGCTTCCTTTGGACTCCTTGATACAAACCCTTAAGGTTGCACAAGAACATTAGTGGACCGGCCATGAATTATCATCAAGGATAATGGACTTGGAACGATTAGGAGAAACTAGGCTGAAGGCAGCAACAGGAATATACGCAGCAAAGAAGCGACAAAAAGCATATTTTGATGCGCATGTGAAAGATAAAGGCTTAAAAGAAGGAGATTTTGTCCTAGTATATATGTTGAAACAACACACACGGAAGTTAGAAAAGCGAGATTATGGACCTATGATCATTAACAGACTCTCGACAAGTGGAGCAGTACAATTAGCCACCCTTGAAGGAGACATAATGCCTAATTACATTAGTGGTTGTAGCGTCAGGCTATACCAGGAACCTCTTACTGAGGATATGCTTAGACAACTCACGTTGGCAAAGAAGCATAAGGAGGAAGAAAATAGGATACGTGCTGAAGCTCAGGCACAAGCTATAGAACGCATTAAGTGCATGAAGTTAAGAAGACACGGACTAGGGAAAGAACATTATAACCATCTGGAAACAACACCCAGATATCCGATGGCCATGTGTCAAGTAAAGTCAACCACTCATCCTAGCATAGTGGATAGGAGACCATTCATTACAGTCAGGCTAGAGCAAGGCAACCCTTGCCAAGAGCTCAAGGCATTAATTGACTCAGGAGTTGCGACTAGTGCGATTAGATGGTCCACTATAAGGACTCAGGAATAGAAATGCGGCCAATTGAGGCATCCCTCATAGGGCTAGGAGGCATGGAAACCCCTTGCATGGGTGAGGTGGACCTTCCTATCCTCATAAATGAAGTGACCATGACAGTGAAGCTACTAGTGTGCCATGATGAGGACTTGATAGAACCCCTAATCCTTGGCCAAGATTGGCTATACGATCACTTAGTGGACCTAAATCTTAGACAAGGCTCCTTGCATATTGGAACCTTAGATCAGCAGCGAGTGATACCGCTTGACTTCCCTAACAACACTCCTCTTGAGGTATGTAACCCTAGACCCTATGAAACGCTTGCGACGGAGGACCGGAAGATATTTGGCCAAATCCCTCGGCTAAGCACGCTCCCTCCAAAGTCAACCCATGAGAGCTTGCCGATGGATAGGGGCCAGACAAAAGGAAATCAGGAGATTTTCCCTTGGTCTTCCAGCAGCGGACAAATGGGGACCATTACAGGTAAGGTGGGTTACATCAGCGGTCAGGTGAGTAGCCACATGGGCAAAACACCCTGCAGTGCCCATCCTTCCACACTTACTGTGGACTAGCCTAGATTAATAGTACAAAATGGAGCACTTCCTAATGGGCAAGTTTCGCAAGTGTTGGACCTCCCTTCTTTTCAAAAGCAGAGTGTCCATCCGATCTCTCAACCTCAACCACAAAGGAGTCAACCACAACGGAGGAACCCAGACTGACAACCATATCAGAGGACACAAGGAGGAAAGCAGCATCAGTATCACAAAGCAAGAGGCACGAGAAAAATATGGGTGCCAAAAGGACAGAAACCACTGACAGATCTCAACAATGAGGAAAATGACAAGAAGAAGTCAAGGCAGAAGCAGAGTCAATATTCAACATCTCCTCGACCTTCTTCTATGAGTACGAACATTCGACAGATTTGGATCGCCAAGAAGTACCTAACCAATCGACCCACACCCATTCAGATTTGGGTACCCAAACAGTGAATTATAGCTCAACACTCAAGCCATGTAATATATATACCTCAAAAATCTCTTCACCCTTCAATACCACCACATCCGATATCAGCTTTTGTCCCTCATCAGAAACATATCACCCGCTCAGAAACTCTTAGGAAATGGATACCAAAACGTATCCAGACGTCTTCTCAAACTCCCTAACATTACTCCCATCCCGGCTAAACACTACCCTTGTAATAACTCATTCATGACTAAACCTTGTACAAATCCACACACTATAACCCAACATCGCTTGTAATAACATCTCATCAAGAAATGTATGCATCATCTGAAGCATGTAGGTGTCTAGAGACCTGCATTAGTTTTGCAACAATCATTCTATAAACCACATCACAACACTCGGCTACACGGGTTACACATCGGTCATGGAAAGGAATTGCGGTCTCACTTTAATGGGATCATGATTAATTTCCATACTAATGTGTTAATCTTTTGTAGCAGATCTGCTACACACTTGCATCATTCATCATGCAGGCAAAAGGACCATCTGAAGCTGGCCCCAGTGTACCCACTGCAAATATTGGTGAATTACTAGCTGAACCACATGCTGCGGCTCAACCACCAGAATTTCAAGGATTCCCAGGACCGATGCCCATTGATGATCCTCCTAGGGGATATACTGAAAAAATTCATCGCAACTCTCATTGGTTCCAAGGTTTAGTAGGCCCATTGGCGGATGCAGATTTCATTTTTGAGGCCAATTTGACTTTTGATACCCATACGTGGGGCAAGTACCAGTTTTCCTCAAGAGAGTTTGAAGCATTACAGAACACAGAAGACTTAAAGCATGTGTGGGCTAGAGCAGGCTTCATTGAATACTTCAGTGATCCATTACCCAAACCAGATTTCTACAGATGCTATTACCTAGTAACCACATTGACGGTTTTGGAAAACAAGGATCTACCAGACACATTCATTTTGCCATCCTTGGTAAATGACCCGCCCTTTAAGAAGTTTTATCTTTTCAAAGACCTGATTAGAGCTGCAATCAAGATACATGGAATGCACACTCCGACAGAGCGAGAGAGGCTGGTTCCAGAGCCAATGAAACATGGAGATGTCATCAAGTGGGAAGATATTTCAGCGATCACACTTGAGCTCTCTAAACCCTTAAGGATATGTATGCAACATTTCACATTCCTTGCTCAGGATCGATTCACCATGCCCCATAAGCGCATCTGGTTTGGACTATATTTGTCGTGTATTGGACCCCACACAGTTGATCTTGCAAGCTGGGTAATTGATCAGTTGTACTTAGCACAACATAGATGGGAAAGAAAAAAGGTAATCCATGGATGCTGCGCTCTTACCAGAATTGTATATATGTGTTTGGCATACGACTTGCCAATCGAGCGTGCAATGACAAGCGAGGAGTTGAAGGCATTTAAAGGGACAGCCAAGAAAGCTAGGAAATCCAGCAAGGAACGAGTAGGAAAGAACATGAGAGGAACCATTCCATGCCTACAAGTTTCAGAATCACCGTCACCGTAACCCTCTCCAGAACAGTCTCCGATGGAAGCCCTTGTAACTGTACAACCTATTTGCATACAATTATCACGACCTATTGTTACAAAAGGCACTACTAGTGCCATTACCTCACAACCAACATCAGTTCAGGAACCTACCACCCCTGCAGCAGAAGTTCCCACCACTATTGGTGCGGAAGCGTTCTCTTTTCCGATACCTAACCTGGAAATGGAACCCATAGATACAACATTTGATTTCAAAATGCCGGATGCTTTCTCAAATGAATTTCATTTTTTTGAAGGCCAGATTTTTTCTCAGGAACGACCAAGCTACCCTACCAGCCCACCTGATCAACAGCAAGGACAAGTAGTATCCAGCTCAGAAGACGAAAGAATAGAAACAGATGATGACGATGGAGATGACGAAGCAAGCCAGGGCACTCATGACTCCCAAGAGAATATGCAGACAGATGAACAAGGACAGCAAGCCGACACCCAAGGTGATACAAGCACACACGAAGACGAAACATTTGAAGCAGCGGCCTACACCTTGGCAATCCAGAAGCTATATCGCACCATGGAAAAAGTTTGGGCACGTAAGAAGTTATCGGAGGAAGAAATCCAAGCGCTTATAGAACAAGAACTCATCATAGGAGGCTTTGAAGAAGCGTATATCAAAGGCTTCATAGAACTAGTTAAGTCTGTGGGCACAAATGAAGCATTAAGATATTTGCAAAGGAAGCCGCTACCGCAATTTGACCCCCGAAGAGTATGATTATTATCAAAGCCAGGTCAATATATTCGTGTACCCACAGGTGGCCAATCTTCAGAATAGGCCAGGGAAGCCCGTCTCATCCCCGAAATATCCTTAGCAAAAGACATCATTGTCATCGATTCCCAAACTGACACTACTACTGTACATACCACTACGGTGACCGAAGTACCCACCACTCCAACCGCTCCTCTTTCACCTCCCATCCCTCCAATCTCCCCTGAACACCTTGCCTCTCCTAGACCATCCACGTCCTTGAATAGCGAGGTAGCAGAACCTTTGTTGCATCCATTCCTCTAACCCTTTCCGCACCTACACAACCCGGCCTACCTCCTCGGACATCCACCTTTCTATCCAGTCCATTTCTCCATCCTTCCTTCCCATCCTTCCCCACACCTTCAAGAAACCTTTTCCCATTCCCACCTCCATCGACCTTCTCCCCCGTCTCACCCCCCCGACCCATCGCATTTCCTCTTTCTCCTCTCCACCAAGTAGTACAAGAGAACCCCTCTGTAAATTACTCTTCAACCTTTGTAAATCATGTATTCACACCCACGCACGCACCCACTATCACTCCACTATTCACAGTCACGGCACTTGACACCACATCTAGTGACATGGATATATCACCTCCCATTGCACCACCACTCACATCTCCTATTGCACCACCAGATATGGGCACATCACTTTTTTCCACCATCACCACTGCATCCACATTCCCATCCCCATTTCCCCTTCCCCTTGCACCCACACCCATAGCATCTGCATTCACGACACCATTACTCTTATCACCCACCATCGACACTGCATTTCGCCAGATGTTCACATGCATGAATCAAGTGAGAGATGAATTTGCATCTCTTGGAACTAATTACCAGATGTTGTAGAAGACCACGAACGATTTACAGTCGCAGCTAAATTGATTGTTGATCGAGAATGCCTCACTAAACACCAGATACCGAGAGCTCTGCGAGGCCTATCACAAACTGGAACTAGAAAGTGAAGAAAAGACCAAAGAGGCCATCACTAACATAGACAACTTATTGCGGGCTCAGACCATTCGCAATGCAACACTTACTAGAAACATGGGATTGCTCAGATGCCACTTGGCAGTAGCTAAAGAAGAAAATCAACGTCTATAGGAACAGAACAGAGATAATTTGGAAGCTGCTCTAGATCAACCAGACCAACCCCTGAGCCCTAGTCGCTTCAAAGTTGTCCCCTCTGAATCTATGAAGATGTTATTGGAAGATCATGTCAGATTATTAGAGGAATATGACAGTATGAATGAAGAATTCTAGAAGCTCAAAGAAGACCACAAAGTGCTCCAATTGAGAGCACCTGTACAGCAAGGACTACTGGCTCCTACAGACCCATCCCCTGAAATCATTGAGGAACTCAACGCTCTACGGGCCCAGGTATTAACTCTTCAATCACAGATAGCAGTATATGAAGCACCCCCCAAGCCAGAATCCCCACCGGAAATACCAGCAGAGGAAGAAACAGTGACTATTCCGGTGGGGAAAACTATTGAAGAAGCATATGAACCCCAACCCATTCCAAGCGGACAAGTCACGGCTGAAGGCCAGATGACTTTTGAACTTCCCACCCCTGCATGGATGAAGACGGTTGAAGAGCTTGGAAGAACCCACTCAACACAGGTAGAGGCGCAGTTACACGTAATGGCAATGATAGAAGAAAGAATTTTACAGTCTCCTTATTTTGCTCACTTGGCCCCTCGCAGATATATATCTAGGCATGAACTACAATACAAGCCTTATTTTATGTTAATGGTGGAATATCAGTTGTCCATAGAAAAAGAAACAGGCAAGAAACCCTCTCACGCTACCCAGTTTGAGCCTAAAGACTTGCCACAGGAAGCGTAGAGAGGAGCCATCTTTCAACCAACTTGGCACCAGGATCTATTACAAGAATATCCTGAAATGATGAGCACCTAGGTCAAGGCACCACTCCACTTGAAGTACAACCCATGTTGGGGACCCATGCCACGTTGCCGTTCCTAGAAGGCATTTGCCATTAAAGTACAGAACAACAAGCAATGCCAAGATTGGCTCAATTATCCCTATTTCATGCCACCTCATGGACCCCCTATAGTCGGCTATATGATGGCAAAGATTTGCCACAGGCTCCTTCTCTTACAACGCATGGATGATGTAGCAGCACACATGACTGTCAAAATATTTGACATGATGCAGATGGTATTCAAAGTCTTCCATCGAGTAAGGGCACCACATGTAAACACCCCGGGTTTCGAGCATGGCAATCTAGATTTAGCTTATGACATGAGTATGACACCATCGCTCCGGGTGTCTTATGCCTGGCACTATCGAATCAAATACTTACCAATGTGCTATAAGCAGACCTTCGAAGAAGTGTTCACCACCAGTTTTTGGGAGTATCACTAAGAAGTGTTCATAAGCAGGCCTACACATCTACTGCACTTATTTTCCTCTGAATGACTAGTATACTCAACACATTACAGACTCTTTCCACTAGAGGAACCTCAACCCATTGATTGGGAGAAGCTTGAAGCTAATCTTGCCCAAGGTATCCGCATTTCAGAACACACCCTCGCTCATGACCTATTACAGAATTATATCCGACAAATTCCATAACAAGGTTCTGTCGAGGACGACAAAAGCGAGAGGGAGGGGGGTGTTGGTAGTAGCCAGAGGCATAGACATCAAGGAAGCATGTAAAGATAGAGCATAATGAAATAGCAGGGAGCCAGTCAAATCATTTTTTCAAACAATTATATTTCAAAATACTTTTCAAAAACCCTTTTTGTAATTTGTAGCTCCATTTTTTGCAAGCCGAGGAGTCCTTGAGCTTGAGGAGCTTAGGTAGAATGAGCATACCAGTTTTGGTTATTTTTAGACACTGTTTACACTTTCAAATAGCATTTAGAACCTATTTTTTAACTATGTCGATCACTAGATGTAAAACCGGTCAAAACTAGTCTACAATCTATAAAAAGAGCTAGAGAGCTCATTTTTGAGGTTAGCTTGTTTGAGTAGAGAAGAGTGTAGAGCTATTTTGAGCTTTTAAGAGTGTTCTTGAGTAATAGAGTTGATTTCCTACCTTCCATTGTGTCTTGCTTGTCTCTTCATTGTGTGTGTGTATGTGTGTGTGCATCTCTATGCTTCTCACCATCACTTTCACTTCATCTCATATTCACGATCTTCATATCACTCCTATCTCTTCCGCGGATTGACATTTAGGAGGTGGAGCTTCTTAACGTGGTTCTCACCATTGTGCTAGAGCAACAAGAACATAGGGTTCCTCGCAACTACTAATGAGCTCTGACTATCAGTGAAGATGGTGGTGGTAGAAGACTGACCAACACCCAAACCAACCATAAGGCATGTGAGCCACACACACTCAACAAACGCTGTGAAAGTTTCCCTATACTCAACCACACGATTGGAAGTATCCATAGTAGGTTCCTTCTTGCTCAGCCAAGATATGCATGAGCTACCAAGCATGAAACAAAAACCACTACTAGACACACGAGTGTCATAGCAACGAGCCCAATCACTATCAGAAAAGGCATGCAAATCTAGTGGTAGTGATCCCCCCTTGGGATAAAACAATCCAAGTAGACCGGTACCACTCAAATAGTGAAAGATGCACTTAACCGCCTGCCAATGCTTGACACTTGGGCAATGCATAAACCTGCTCATCTATGAGACAAGAAACTGAATATCTCGCTGAGTAATACATAAGTAAATCAAGCATCCAACAGCCTGCTGATAGAGAACATCATCAAATGCATCTCCAACATCATGAAGACTCAATCGTAGACTTGTCTCCATAGGAGTGGCAATAGGCTTACAGTCTTCAAGGCCGAAATGCTGCAATGATGTGTCAATATATTTCATTTGACACAAAGCCATTCCACCATCAAGTTGCATAAACGGAATGCCCAAATAGTGATGCAAATGCTCCAAATCAAACATCTCAAATGAGGCATGCAAATTAGCCTTAAAATCAGCAATATGTGTGTCATGAGGACCAGTGAGCAGCATGTCATCTACATACACCACAACAATCAGAAGCACATCATTAGCACACTTAACATATAAGGTGCTTTTAGTTGGACTGTTCTCAAAACCATGTGCAATCAGATAGGCGTGTATCTTTTCATACCAAGCACGTGGTGCTTGCTTTAAACCATATAATGCCTTCTTTAACCTGCACACCTGGTTTTCATGCCCTTTCTACACAAAGCCACAGGGCTGAAAAACATACACTTCTTCATGCAAGTCACCATTTAGAAATGTTGTTTTCATGTCCAACTGATTTACATTCCAACCATGATGAGCTGCAAGTGCACAGATGGTACGAACAATATTCATTCGGCAAGTAGGTGCAAAGGTCTCATCAAAATCAATGCCTCTTTCCTATGCATAACCCTTTGCAACAAGCTTAGCCTTATACTTTTCAATTGTTCCATCAGGCTTACGCTTTAGTTTGTATACCCAGTTAGTGCCAATGGCCTTCTTGCTATATGACAAGTCACATAAAGACCAAGTACCATTCTTCATTATAGCATCATATTCAGATTGCATAGCATCCATCCAATTTTTTGACTTTTGTGCTTCATCAAATAAAACAAGCTCATTCTCATCGCAGAGAGTAGATCCAACCATAGCATAGCAATTTGATGCAAAAGAGGCACTATGAGATCTTGATCGAGTATGATATGATAGAGGTGCATGTAATTTGTTGTCACACAAAGTCTGCACTAGCTATTTTACCATAGCTTTTTCCTCCTCAATATCAACTCTCTCATCAACAAGTGCATCATGTAAATCTGCATCAGAAATGGGATGATCTACATCATCACATGAAACCTGCAAAGCTGAGAAGTTGCCTCATTAGGACCAGCACTAAGTTGTCCACATGTAAAAAGAGGCAACAAAGTATCATACATGTCTTTGGAGCTAATAGATGTCTCCTTAGTACATGAGAGTAAGGGCTAAATAGAATCTTCCACAAAAGAAACATCACAGCTAACTAAAATGCATTTAGACTATGGATGATACAGACGATAGCCTTTGCTTTCAGAACTGTACCCAACGAAAATACATTTTACTTCTTTATCATCCAATTTTCTGTCTTGTTGTTCATTCAATAATGCATAAGAGTCAAATAAACAGACAATCACAATAGTTTACACTGTAATTATGCTCATAGGAATCTAAGTGACTATTGTGAGAGTAAGAGTCAAAGAATCAGACAATCAAAATAGTCCCAATACACTCCCTATACTATTGAGAGAGTAGGAATCGATGTGGTGATACAAACAATCTCAATAGATCTATTGTTTAGTCCTATTCTACTGTGAGGGTAAGAATCAATGTAGTGAGTCAAAGAATCACACTAATGGTTTATTATAAATTTTATTCATCAATGTATATAAGTAGCAAACACTTTTGCGAGTCGAACATGTATATTGTTGATGATTAAAATACATAAAACCAATTACATAAAAATAAATCATACATATGTAAGAGATGCATATGTGAATCATAACATATGCATGACACAATAAACATAACAATAAAGTAGAAAATAAATGAAAAATAGAGCAATACATGAGTAGTGTGGTGAGGAAAGGGCTCTATGAGTGGTATGTTAGTAGCATAGCTCTCTGAAGAAGCATGTGCGGACTAATCTTTTTGATCTAATGGAAAAAATATATATTTTTTCTTAGAAATGCTTTTTTGATCAAAGGTGCTTTTGATAAAAAACGTTTTTGATTGAAAACACTTTCGATTGAAAACCTTTCAATCAAAAACAAGTCCTTGTCCAATTTTTCTTTTCACATTTATTAGGAAATCCTTGAATAAAATGAACATAGTCTGTATTTTTCAACTATTCGATCGAATATATGCAACCTAATTTGGCATCCCTTTTTCATTAGTTCTAGTAGTGCATCTTATCACAACTGAGGTATTCATAAACGTTTTTGTGTTAATTAATCATTCATTATATTTTTCTTGTTTTCATGTGCATTTCCAATATTTTATGGCCATTTTGCTAGTCTTCATCGGCCCCACTAAATCTCCTACTCCTCTCAAAGTAAGATATATAAACATCCATGAAGATATGCTACACAAAGTGTGTCCAATGTTGTTGATGATGTCACCTCCTCCAGAAGCATAATTGACTCTATTCTTTTATACACTTCGACGTTGAGGCAAGCCTTGTAGCAAAGACCAAAGCTCACCTCTCTTTAGTCTACATTTGTTCAATACATCCTACTTGCACCCATAATAGAGATTGAATTGTATGTGCCAAAGAGAGTGATGCATAGACTCCTTATATCCCCAAATGTTGGAGATGATCATGGAAAAAACAATGTGCAAGGGATGTTCAAGGAAATTTAGCACTCAAGCAACACAATCTCAAGCAAATGTGCGACTAGCACATATATTAGAGAGCTACATGAGAGAGAGAGAGATTAATGATGAGCACCTCAATAAATGTCAATATATTTAGGTAGTGATGTGTGTGAACACACTACGATTGACAGGGCACTTTTTCCCCTCTTTAGGAGGTTTTTTCCTTGACTTGTATATATGCCTATTGCCCTAATGGGTTACTTATCTTTGTAAATTCTAGTGGTAATACATTCAGTAGTGTGTGTTGTGCTCCAAGCTTCTTCTTCTTCCTTATGTTGTCCCTGTGCTTCCGCACACCGCAAACTCCAACAATTCGTATCAGAGCAGTTCACTGCTTCATCTAGAGTGTCTTCAACACCCCTCTTGTCAGAGTCTCAAAATTGCACGAAAATTGGTGAACATACTCAAGGTGATTAGACTATCAAAATAGCTTCATTTTTTGGTGTCAAAATCATGATTTGAGCTTGTTTCGGCCTCCAAATGCACTATTTTGGTGCTTGTGTAGGAAATTTTGTCTTTTTATGCCAAAGATAAATATTGGTTTTGTATCGCTAGTATAAGCATCTCAAAGTCTACTACAACGTTAACAGAACTCGAAAAGGTAGTTCTGTTCAACTTTTTGAGATAGAGTCATTTTTTTGCATGAGGGTATTTTAGTTAGTGGCCATGGCTGAAAGTAGTGATGTATTCCCTATGTTGTTTATTGGTAATAATTTGGACACTACCACTTACTCATTGTGGCCTTATATGATGCATCATGTATTGGAATATTATGCATGGTGTTGAAAAACGTCGTATTACACATGCAAACGCAGTTACTGAAGGTGATGCAGGCGGCATTGAAGATGGAAATATTCTTCATGTTCCTGTTCGTGCTGCAGTTCCTACTGCACCTATTGTAGAGCAAATTTGTTGGGATGGCAGAGATGCTCAAGCACATGCATTGATAGCTTTGTCTGTCAAATGTGCCATTATTCCTCACATTCACTCTTGCCGAATAGCTAAGGATGCTTTGGATACACTTACCACTTTATATGAGGCAAGGAATGAGGAACCTGTTGCTTACCTCCGAAAACAAATGGAGAGTGAGCACATGAATGAAGGAGATTCCATGGAAACTTTCTAACAAAGATCAAATATTTCAAGGAATAGTTGATTTTTGTTGATGAAATCTTGCTTGACAATTCACTTGTGCAGGTTGTTCTGAATGGTCTTCCCAATTCATATCAGAGTTTTGCTTCTACTCTTCTTCTGATGATGAAAGACAATCCAAATGCCTTAGCATTTCAGGATTTAGTCTTTGTTCTATTGCACGAAGATGAAGCTAGGCAGAACATGTCCATTATGCGTGTTGTAGATCAAGCTTTCCTAGCTAGTTAGAAGGGAAAAGGTAAATGGAGCTCTTCTATTAGTAAGCAAAAATCTACTAATTTTGCAAGGATGAGAAAGACGAGAAGAAAACAAAGCAAAAATTGTTTTGGAAATATTGTAAAGGAAATGATCATGTGATAAAGAGTTGTCCAAAATCGGCTACTAAAGAGGCAAGGAAGAAAGAGGTTGCAATGGTTGTTGTAGAGGCCTCCACCTAAAACAGAGTCTACTAATCTTGTGCAGAATGAAGAATGGGGATTTACCACTGTTTGCAGTTATGACCTATCTTCTCATGAACAGTGTATGTCTGTAGTAGACTCAAATGTTTGGTAGTTTGATAGTGGGGCAACCAAACATATTACCTCGCACTGCAATTTCTTCACTTCACTCGAGCCAGACTCTACAGGAAATACTAGCACATGCACCAAAAACTTCTCTTATCCTATCATGGGAGTTGATAAGATCATTTTGACTACTATTGATGGTACTTCTTTTAGATTGTCAGATGATTTATTTGTGCCAGGGATCAAGAAGAATCTATTATCAATTTCAATTTTAGCCAAGATTGACTTGGTTGTGAAATTTGTTGATGACAGAAGTACAATTCATGACTATCAAATGGCGATGTCATTATTGCATTTGGCATTTTATGTCATGGGTTTTATAAGCTCATAGCCTATGAAAAATATCTGAATGATTCAACTTGTGTAATACATAATTCTCACGTTTTGTCAGATGCAAAGCTTTGGCATGCATGCTTTGTGGTGAGCCCATAAAAGTAGTATTGGTCAAAGTCAATTGTAGTCAAAGCTAATCGTAGTCAAAGTCAATTGCAATCAAATTCAAAAGGTCAAAGTCAACATGTTCAAGGTCAAAGGTCAACATCAGTGAAGTCAAAGCATTCAAATTTGGGTGTCAAGGTGCATAGGCAGTGCACAATTACTTGTTCACAAAGGGTAAAATTGCAGCAGGTTGCAGAGGTATTTCTGTAGTTCTCTAAGGTTCAAAGTGTTTTTAAAATCATTTGGAAGGTTTTAAAAGTATTTGGAAGGTTCAGGTGAACCCTCTCTTAGGTGCACATTGAAGAATTAAAAGGCAAAATGTGAAGGTATGTGAAGCGGCAGCATACGCAAAGTGAAAGCATGCCCCCCATTAATTTTTTTTGTTTTAGTCTAAAGTCACTCCAGGACAAAACATGGATTCGTTGGCTGCCCACTTTTGGAGACAATCTTGGGACATCAAAGCGAGCACCAATATACTCTAGCAGTTAGGATCGTACGTAAATCGACACTCAAATCAAGGTAAGGCATTATTCTTGAGGACTAAGCAAGGTGATCATAGCCTAAGCTAAGCAAAAGAGAAGTGCAAGAGACATACAGTGTGTGACAGAGAGAAGTGAAGTGCAAGGTGTGCTTGAAGAGTGACTTTGAAGTATACAGAGAAGGTGAAGCAAGGAATATCAAGAGTTCCTGAGTCCCATTGAAGGTGCGCGTCGACAGAAGGTGTCCATCCCTCCCCTTATTGGAAGCTTGGTGCAAGGTGTGCACAAGGGAAAGCTTGGAGAAGGTGGAGGTCTGGTGCAGAGGTAGACGACAGATTCTACGTACTTTGTAATCTTGTTTCATGGGCATTATTTGGTCTTTGGCATACTACACAAAGCATTTATCTTATGTACAAGCTTGTATTCTTCTCAAGAGAGAGAGAGAGAGAGAACTTTTGTGCTTGTTGTGTTGTGTGTTTTTTCGAGTTTTCTTGCAGGTACAGTTCTCCAGAGCAGCAAGAAAGCTTCCAAAAGGTGAGAAATCCAACTTTCTATCAGATTTGTCGTATGTGTCAAACCATCGTGATGGTCTAACAAAGTCAATATTTTTGGTAAGTGTGTATAACATGGTGTACGCAATACTTGCACTCACACAAATCCACAGTTGCTTCCCAAAAATTTGCATTTTGACGGACCATCGCGACAGGCTCACACCATTGCGATTGTGTCGTGCCATTGCGACGGCTCGGTCAGACCATCGCGATGGTCTCACGCCATCACAATGGTTCATTTGAACAATCGCGACGGTCATTGACCATCGTGATGATCCCATCGACCCCATGCCATCATGATTGGCCCATGCCATCACGATTGGCCCATGCCATTGTGATGACCCACTTGCCATGTGTCCTCACGCGACGATACCAGGTACGCCATTTGGACACTTCAATTTTGGACCATCACGATTGGCTCAAGCCATCGTGCCTCATGACCATCGCAATGGGCTCACGCCACGGTGATGGTTGCGTTGATCGTTGACCATCGCAATGGGCTCACGCCATAGCAATTTCTCGCTAGTCAGACCATCGTGATGCTTCACTTTTGACCGCCATGATGCCTCGCACAATCGGACCATCACGACAGTTCAACTGGACCATCGCGACGGTCCCAAACCATCGCAATTGTCCACTTAAAATGCAAAATTTAAGGTTTGATTTTTTGGGGCTACTTTGAGGCTATTTTGAGTGAATTTTTGGGTGATAAAGCTTATTGGAGACCCCTATTAGCTCATATTTGAAGAAAATATTAACTACCATTTTAACCCCCGAGGGTCTGAACATCCATAACTTCTTCATTCAAAGTCTGTTTTTTGAGCTTTATAGCTCATTAGAAAGCTCTTTATGAGTTCTATGCGACCTCAACTATTTTTTCAAGAAGAACACGTTGATATTTAGAGAGGGCAAATTGAGGTTGACCCATTTGTGGGATTAGGAAAGTCAGGGGGCACTTGGAAATTTCATAAGGAGAAAAAGGGACCCTTAAAGGTGTATATATCAAAGTGCGTGATCATCAATTTAAGAAATTGGTCTAAACATTGGATTTTGACAGGTCTAGCAAGAGCTATCCAAGGGCAATCAAAGCAAGGCAGGTGAAGAATGCAAGGCTTGGGAAGTGTGACTGAATGGGTATCCCCCATTGTGGTTGTGCCCAAGAAGAATGGGAAATTGCACGTGTGTATTAACCTTAAAAAAGTTAATGTTGCCACAATTAGAGGCAGTTATCCTCTTCCTATCATAGAACACTTACTGGAAAGAGTTGCAGGCAAGGAAGTTTACAACTTTCTTGATGGTTTCTTAGGCTATAATCAAGTAGCCATTGCTCGTGAAGATCAGCATAAGACAACTTTTGCCATAGAATGGGGCATCTTTGCATTTTGTGTGATGCCATTTGGGTTGACAAATGCACCCGTCACTTTCCAATGACTCATGTGTCATGTTTTTAAGGAATTCCTACGAAAGAATTTGGAAGTTTATGTGGATGATATATGTACTCATTCTAATATGAGGCAGACTCATATCCTAGAACTAAGGCAAGTATTTGACAAATGTCAAGAATATCCGGTTTGCTTGAACTCACAAAAGTATGTTTTCATGGTCAAGCAAGGCAAAATTCTAGGACACATTGTGTCAAAGAACGAAATCTCTACCCATGAAGAAAAAGTGAAAGTAATTGCAGACCTACCAGACCAAAGAACATAAAAGAGGTACAGGCCTTCATGGCTCATTGTGGTTATTACAGACAATTTATACACATGTACGCTATCATAGCAAAGCCCTTGTACTCTCTTTTGACTAAGTTCGAATGGATGGATGAATGTGAGAATTCATTCAATGAACTTAAATAACGCTCATACTAAGCACCAATATTAACAACCCTAGATTGGAGCAAGCCGTTCCATGTACATGTGGATGCATCCAACTATGCCATAGGATGTGTGTTGGCACAACCAACAAACGAAGGCAATTAGGAATGATTTACACAATAAAGAAATTCAGGAATTATTTGTTGGAAAATAAGTTCAAGTTCCTCACGGATCATCAGGCATTGCTATACTTAGTCAATAAGCCTTGTAGTATTGGACAATTGATATGATGGTTTCTATTATTCATGGAGTAGGACTTTGAAGTAGTAGTCAGGAAGGGAAAGACCCACCTTAGAGCTGACCATCTCTCAAGATTAACCACGGGAGAAGCTCCTCAAGGAATAGCGGATGAACTACCTGACACATACCTGTTCAACCTTGAGATAGTACCTGAATGGGCTAAGCCGATTGTCCCTATTCTCACATTTGGACCCAAGAATCCAAGAATTAGGATCAAAGAAGGAGAAATCACTGAGTCACAAAAATATCAAATCATAGTAGGAAGTATATATAAATAGGATAATCAGAAGATTCTCGCTTGTTGTGCAGATGAATCTGAATACGCAAATTGGTAGCAATTAGCACATGTCGATGCATTAAAGCAACATCATTCAAAACATCATACATTGCAGACTCTCCATAGACCAGGAGTATATTGGCCTTCTATGGAAGTAGATGTCTACAAGTTGTGTAGAGAATGTCTTGTCTATTGTGAAAGACCACCGATAGAACATGCCATGCTATATCATATGTCTCTCACACCAGAATGAAGTGAACCTTTAGTGACATACTTGAGGACGAAAACATTCCCTCAAGGAATGACTTTAGCAAGACAACACAGTCTAGAGCAGGAAGCTCAAGACTACTCACTTATTGGTGACAATCTACAAACAAGGAAGAGATGGATACCTAAGACAATGTGTTCATGAGAGTGATTATTTGAGCATATTAAAGACTGCACACCAAGGTGTTGTAGGAGGTCATTTTGGCCCAGAAAGGATAATCAAAGCCATACTATTTGCAGGATTATGGTGGCCCACTCTTCACATGGATGCACATACCTATGTTAAGAGATGTGATGTGTGCCAAAGAACTCAGTTTCCTACTCGTAGAGATGAAATGCCATTGAAACCCATGATGGGAGGATGTGCATTTTCTAAGTGGGGCATAGACTTTGTAGGATCCATTTGTTACCGTTAGTGTCCATGTGAAAGGCCAAATGGCCACTGGACACTTCTTTGTATATGTTCTTTAATAAAACATACAGTGGCCTGGTCAGTCATAGACTGGAAGTTCGATCGCATTTGTAACACCTAAGAAGTCTATCTTCATGCTCCCTGTGTACTGTGTTTTCTGCGTATTCTACAGCCTTCGAGGCAAAAGCTTTGTTCCTTTTGTGCGAGCAAAGCAAGCACCACCCCAGGCTTTCTCCAAGGCTTAGGATTAAGGCGGTGATCAAGGCATAGACCTTGGCATACATTGTCATTCGAGTCACGGAAGTCACCGTTGGCACCGTTGGCTGCGTGCGAGGCAGAACCTCAATGATCAAGGAATATAGAGGTTCCTAGTACTTCCCGGGAGGTCACCCATCCCAGTACTGTTCCCCCCAAAGCTCGCTTAACCATGGCAATCTCTTGCCACTAAGCTACACTCTTGTGGTGTCTGAAGCAGGGGAAAGACTAAGCCATTTTGGAGTACTTCCGCACATAGTTCTCTTCACACAGGTCCAAGAACATCAAGAAGAGTGTTCTTTGTACTTCTCTACCAATAAATATCAACCTTTGAGGCTGAGTTTTCAGCCACACTCGTAAAACTACAGGTTTCTTGAAAGGTTTTAGTTTTGGTGGGAGCAGTTGCTGTAAATTTATGCAGGTTTTTTGAGCCCAAAATATCAGAGTTGATAGACATTTGCAAGTGTTATTGGCTAGTTTTTGGGTTGTGTATTCAGCCTTTAGTGTCATTTTACTGCATATATTGAGCAGATACACATTATGTACGCTTCTGTGGATACCGCTTATGTACGTCCATGTGGTCATTGATATAGCGGTTACGTTCTTTGCATAAAGCCTTTTACATTTGATAAAGAGGGTCGTGGTGAGGGTTTCTTAACTAGGAGACACCCAAATATCGGGGTCTCTTCGGTGATGCAGGTGGAAGACTTACCTAGCCTCGCCATAGGAGATGTATGATAGTTGTTCATAGGTGCTCGATAAGCCTAGTTGGCTTCTATTGGGTAACTAATTATATGCAGCGAAGTCAGTGATTCACTATGCAAGAAAACATGTCAGTACTCACAGTTTTATGATATTTTTGACACTGGTCATACGCTCATTTTGCAGGGGATACTCTGGCAAAATTTTTCCAGATTTTTGTTTTTATCAACTATACAGTGGCTTATTTACTCCTTGATACACTTATTCATTGGTGTTCGGACTCTTCTAGCTCCATTATCATTCTATTCAGTTCTCTACCATCATGGCATCAGAGGTCTCAGGCACATCCGGTGGATCAGGGTCTAGTGCTAGTGTTCCGAGGAGGAGCTATAACTTGCAGGGCAAAGACCATTTTGAGATCTAAAAATTTGATGGCAAACTTTGCTCTATGGAAGAATCAGATTAAAGATGTGCTGATTCAAAGCAGGCAATGGAAGCCAGTAAATGGAATTTCAAAAAAGCCTGCTGGCATGGATGAAGATGATTGCGATGAGTAGTCACTGTGAAAGCTGCCCTATACTCAGCCTCACAACTAGAAGTGGCCACAGTAGGCTGCTTCTTACCATTCACTTGCACCTGGCAGATAATGTTTACTTTACAATATTAGATTGTGAAAGTGCAGAGGAGCTTTGGAAGAGGTTATGCAATACATATGAAAAAGAGACGACATCAAATAAAGTTTATCTGATGAGAAAATCATATGACCTTTGTATGAAGCATACAGATAGTGTTGCTGCTCATCTGAATGAGTTTGATGCTATATTCTCTCAGTTACATGCTCAGAAAATGGATATGGATAATGAAATGAAAGCAATATTGTTGTTACATATGTGGAGGACTCTTGAGTGAGGAGATTTGCATAAAATCTATGGTTGGCACTCAGAGTGCAGATGCATATAATGTTCGTGATTCTTACCAAGGAAAGAATCAACAACGTGGTAGGAGCAAGAACAAGGAAAAGAATGGTCAATGGAATAAGAGTAGAAGTAAATCAAGGAAGAGGGATATCGAATGCCATTATTGTCATAAGAAAGGACACATGAAGAAAGACTGTTATGCATTAAATGCTAAAGGTAAAGGACAAAATGTTGATGGGCATGTTAAACAGTTACCTGCACCATCTACTTCGACTCTGAAGATTGAAGAAATTAATGCTATTTCTGATGATGCTGATGTGTTGACACTTGATAGTATTGTGCCAACTGAGGCTTTAATGGCTGATTCTCTTTCCCACACCTAGGTGCTAGATTTTGGTACTTCTTTCCATGTGACATGACATAGAGAATGGTTCTCTAATTATGCAGCAAAGTCTCTTGGTACCGTGAGACTTGGTGACTCTTACCAATGTATGTTGTGGGGATTGGAGATGTGGTTCTGCAATTCATTGATGGTTCAAAATTTACTATGCATAATGTACGCCATGTACCTCAGTTATCATGCAGTTTGATGTCAGTTGGTCAACTTGATGACCTTGGTTACAAGGTGGTTGTTGGAACTCAAGGTCAAGCATAAAACATGGAGGCACATCAAAGAAGTGGACATAGAAGAAGAGAGAGCAAGTAGGGAGCTCTAAGAAGTGTATGTCAAATTTTCAGAAGAATCCCCTACAAAAATAGTGATTCTCTCTTCTTCTATGTCCACTTCTTTGATGTGCCTCCATGTTTTATGCTTGACCTACAGTTCCAACAGTGATCTTGTCTGTGTAATACGTTAATTGGTGAAGATATGAGTTAATTATGGTTGCGTGTGTTGATTGGTCTTTCTTGTCGAGGTAGTTATAACTTAAGTTATGACTGTGCGTGGGTTCTTGGGATGGTCAGGGGTCTGTAATACAGAGGACCTATATATATTTTCCCATTCACTTCACTACGGTAGTAGTCTATTCATTACTTTTCTGGACTCTATGAGGGGCTAAGTTTCCTATGCTTTCCCCGAAAAAATTGCAAGAGATCTTCGTTATCTTCATCAAGCCCCATAACTTGCTCTGATTCTTCATGGAAAAGGAGGGTATTCATCGGAGGAGGCTGAACAAGGTGAACAGCCAGAAGAAGAAAAGAAAGAAGATGAAGAAGGTGAGTCTGATGTATATCACCTTTAGTCAAGAAATTGCTTGAAATTCACGGTGACTATGTCGGAAGAAAAATAACACCCAATTAATGACTTCGCGGGCAACAACATCGATCATGGAGTAGAAAGGTCAAGAGATCCCACATGTGCATTTCTGGAGGTTGAGAGCAGCCACCAAAAATTGTAGGGCAGAGCATTCAGGCTCAGGGCAACATAGAATTGCAAACTCATTAGAAGACTAGCACGGGAATAATTGCTTCATTGTCGTCATCGGCAGTAGGGGAACATCCACACTGCCATCTTGAGGGAGATGGAATCCTTCAGCTACAGTGTTCAGGGTAACGACTACATGCGGGTTGAGGCAGGTGATTGGCCAACAGGTCTCTGTCTGGGGGGTGTCAGCAATAGTAGCAATAATTTGAGCAAAGAAAGGGTGACATTCAACCGAATGCCAAGGCAGTTCGGCAAACACCAATAGCCTGCGTGCGTGCAAGAACTCACTCAATTCAGGAGATAAGCTAGAGTGCAAGTACACAATGGCAGAAAAGAGGACAAAGATCGTGATTAAGTAATGGAAGCCCGGGGAGAAAACACAATCATCACCAGTGGTTGGCAACATGCATACATAATGATGATATTCCCGCATTAACAAGAATCCAAACATGGAGTGTGATGGCTAATCATGGATATGTAGTAAAAAATGAGAAGTTTATGGTCAAACGATCAATTGAAATGCACATAATGTAAATCGAGGTCAAAAGACAAAACAAACAGAAACCGGATGAATAAGAAAAAATACCATCAATGAATTAAACCACCTTTGCACAATGCGGACAAAGTTTCGACCCATTGATGGGTTTAGGAAGAAGAGTACCATTTAAAGTGGATAACCGGAAGGTAGCGGGTCCAACCTGATCTGCAATACGGTAGGGAACAAACCACCGAAGCTTGAACTTACCCACTGAACGATTAGACTTAGCATTATAGAAAAGAACTAATTGTCCTTTGGTAAAGATGGGAGTCCAGAGAAATCGATCATGGGTCTTAGCTTGCCTCAGTTGCACTTCTTGTAGCATCAAAAAACTTTCAAGACGTTGTTCGTCCAAGGACCACAACACATCCAACCGGAAAGGAAAGGAATCTTTTAGTAATAGCATATGATCCAATGCCACCCGTAAACTAGGTACCACCAACTCCATGGGTGCAATTGCCTCTAGACCATATGCCAATTTAAAAGGCGTAATTCCTATAGAAACTTTGTAAGTAGTACAGTAAGCCCATAGGACCGAAGGAAGGAATTGATCCCAATGCTCTGGACATTCCAGCACAAGTTTCTTTAGCATGGTAAGAAGTGTTTTATTGGTACTTTCAGCGAGTCCATTGGCGCGAGGATAATACGGGGAACTAAATTTATGGGTAATCTTCAGTGTGCGGATAAGCACTTGCATTAAGGCATTAACAAAATGTGTACCTTGATCGGAAACAATATCCAAGGGAAGACCGTAGTGAGGAACAACATCACTCATCAAACATTTGACTACCACCGACACAATTGCAGACCGTAGAGCCCAGGCTTCAGCCCACCAAGTAGCATAGTTAGTACAGGTGAGTATATACCGATGATTAGTAACTGTAGCAGGAGGTGTAATGGGACCAATGAAATCCAAGTACCACTTTTGAAAGGGCTCAAGAGGAAAGAGAGGTTGCAGTGGGAAATGATGCCATTGTAAAGGTTGCCCCGATCATTGACAAGCATCACACTGTTTGACATGAGCAGCAATGTCACATAGCATAGTGGGCCACCATAAGCCACTCTGTAGAATTTTCTGGTAAGTAAGATCTACGGCAAAATGACCACCGGAAGGAGCAGAATGGTCCATGTCAATAACTGAAGACACTTCATGTGGAGGAATACATCGTAAAAGCGCACTAGATGGATCCATGTAATACAAATATCCCACAATAATCCAAAATTGTCGACTACATACCCAGTTTATGGCGAGCAAAAGTGGAAGTAGTAGTCGGAGAACATACACTAGTTTAAAAAATCATAAGACTATCATAGTACAACGGTGCCATAGGGAGCTCCTGACAATCATCATGTACCGAATCAATTGCATAGGTAGCGAGGGTAGTATCATCAATACCGCCGGGAAGTTCACTGGAATCAAGCCGAGACAGAAAATTAGCAAGAGCATGCACTAACCCTGGACAATGTACAACCTCATAATCAAATTCTTGCAGCAACATCACCCACCTGGCTAATATGCCCCCTAAATATTGCTGGCACACAAGATAAACCAGAGCCGCATGATCCACATGAAAGGTAAATGGGCATCCCAGTAAATAGTGCCAGAATTTCTTCATCGAATAAACCAAACCCATACATTCGCGCTCAGTTACAGAATAATTCCATTCAGTAGTGGCTAATCATCAACTAGCATAATAAATAGGGTGGAACCACTTATCCTGTTGTTGCATTAGCACACTGCCGATTGCAATGTCAGATGCATCCACAAAAAAATGGAACAAAAGCTCTCAGTTTGGTGCTTGCAGAATAGGAGCCTATCTTAAGAGTGTTTTCAAACGATCAAATGCAATTTGGCACTCCTCCGTCCACGCAAACTATCGAGGGTTGCTAGTAATTAGCCGATTCAGTGGTATAGCTACATGCACGAGCCATCGAAGATGTCATCCATGCCAGCATTATACACATACACACATGTTTTAGGTCTAGGTCTTTCCGATTAGGGTTTTAGGGTTTTTACACATGCATAACATATATACACACATACACATACACATATAATACATATATACATGTATATACACATGCATACATAAATATACATATTTTAGGTCTAGGTCTTTAAGATTAGGGTTTTAGGGTTTAGTCATACATATAATTCAATCAAATTTATATTAAGAGAAAATATAGAAAAAAATTAAAAAAATCTGAATATATAAATAAATATATATAAAAAATAGGATTATTATATAGATAAATAAATATGAAAACAACTAGTGTTTTGAATAAATAAATTATATATATATATATAATTAAATATATAAAAATAGGTTTGATTTTAAGGATCTTAATCAGAGTAAATATATATACACATACACATACACACATATACTTATACACATATCTATATACACATATATATACACATACACATATATATACACATGCATACACATATATACATGTTTTAGGTCTAGGTCTTTCTGATTAGGGTTTTAGGGTTTTAACACCTACATAACATATATACACACATACACATACACATATAATACATATATACATGTATATACACATGCATACAGAAATATACATATTTTGGGTCTAGAGCTTTAAGATTAGGGTTTTAGGGTTTATGCATACATATAACTCAATTAAATTTATATAAAGAGAAAATATAGAAAAAAATTTGAATATATAAATATAAATATATATATATATATATATATATATATATATATATATATATATATATATATATATATATATATATATATATATATATATATATATATATATATATATATATATATATATATATATATATATATATATATATATATATATATATATATATAAAGTAGGATAATTATAGATAAATAATTATAAAAAGAACTAGTGTTTTAAATAAATTATTTAAATATATATAATTAAATAAAAAATAGGATTAATTAAGAAAAAAATCTGAATATATAAATAAAAAAATATCTATATTAGGATAATTATATAGATAAATAAATATGAAAACAAATAGTGTTTTAAATGAATAAATTAAATATATATAATTAAATATCTAAAAATAGGTTTAATTTTAAGGATTTTAATCAGAGTAAATATATATACACATACACATACACACATATACTTATACACATATCTATATACACATATATATACACATACACATATATATACACATACACATATATATACACATACACATATATATACACATGCATACACATATATACATGTTTTAGATCTAGGTCTTTCTGATTAGGGTTTTAGTGTTTTAACACCTGCATAACATATATACACACATACACATACACATATAATACATATATACATGTATATACACATGCATACATAAATATACATATTTTAGGTCTAGATCTTTAAGATTAGGGTTTTAGGGTTTATGCATACATATAACTCAATTAAATGTATATAAAGAGAAAATATAGAAAAAAATTAAGGAAAAAGTCTAAATATATAAATAAATATATATATATAATAGGATAATTATATAGATAAATAAATATTAAAAGAACTAGTGTTTTAAATAATTTAATTAAATATATATAATTAAATATATAAAATAGGATTAATTAAGAAAAAAATCTGAATATATAAATAAATAAATATATATATATATATATATATATATATATATATATATATATATATATATATAATAGGATAATTATATAGATAAATAAATATGAAAAGAACTAGAGTTTTAAATAAATTAATTAAATATATAAAAATAGGTTTAATTTTAAGGATTTCAATCAGAGTAAATATATATACATATACACATACACACATATACTTATACACATATCTATATACACATATATATACACATGCATACACATATATACATGTTTTAGGTCTAGGTCTTTCTGATTAGGGTTTTAGGGTTTTAACACCTACATAACATATATACACACATACACATACACATATAATACATATATACATGTATATACACATGCATACAAAAATATACATATTTTAGGTCTAGACCTTTAAGATAAGGGTTTTAGGGTTTAGACATACATATAACTCAATTAAATTTATATAAAGATAAAATATAGAAAAAAATTAAGAAAAAAATCTGAATATATAAATAAATATATATATAAAATAGGATAATTATACAGATAAATAAATATAAAAAGAACTAGTGTTTTAAATAATTTAATTAAATATATATAATTAAATATATATAATCAAATATATAAAAATAGGATTAATTAAGAAAAAAATCTGAATATATAAATAAATAAATATATAAAATAGGATAATTATATAGATAAATAAATATGAAAAGAAATAGTGTTTTAAATAAATTAATTAATTATATATAATTAAATATATAAAAATAGGATTCTAATTATATAAGCAATAGACATATATATAATACACACACACACACACATATATATATATATATACAATACATATAACACATATACACATATATAGGTTTTTAGTATTAGGGTTTTAGGATTAGGAATTTAGGTTTTTTTAGGTGCTTAAGTATTTAGGTTTTAGTATTCAGGTTTAAGTCTTTTGGAGTATGATTTTTAGGTTTAATAAAAAAATCAAATGTTCTAAAATGTCCATATTATATCAGATGTCTAGTTTGGATCCGGAGGAGAGAATGGCATGTCCTTGCACTCAGTGCAAGTATCAAGTTTATCGAAAACGATAGATTTGTACTGCACATGTTAGAGAGTATGGATCCTTTGATAAAAGTCGACTAGAAAACCTATGCTACCATTCGCATGGTCCCCCAGGTGAGCAGATGGACCCAAACGACATTGCACCAGTAACCTCTTGTGGGCAAAAGAGAAAAAAAAAGGGAGTTAGAAGTACATGCAAGTACTAATAGAATTACACGGAATGAACATATGGAAGAAATGCTCGAAGCATTTTATGAGATGGATGAAGATCATGATGGTGGAGAAGATGTCGAGAGTTTCATGGACACAACAGAATTTCCACGATCAGAAGTCGATGAAGAATATGAAAACATGCGAAGAATAGCTCGTTTACCACTTTAGAATGGAGCAAAGATATATGTACTACGTGCGTCACTCACGATGCTCAATCTGCAATCCATTTATGGATGGTCAGATAGTAGTGTCACTGAATTGTTCAGGTAAGTGGATTTGAAATAAACTTTCATTATTGTATCAAAATAAATTTATTTACTAATATCATTCTAACTTTATTTACTAATCGGTTTTTACCTCTTTCAGAAAGTCTTTGACCTCTTCCACCTTTTCCAACGAGCAGATGGCTAGATACAGTGGTTTCACAAGCAAAAGCAGCGGGTGAAGATATCTCTGAAGAAGAAGAAGAAGAGCTCGCAAAGGGATGTGATTGGGAGTATATTAAATACGATGCACTATGGTCTCATGGACGACACTTTTGGATCGCACGAATCGATAAAAATAGGTCTACTTTTGATAGTGGGGTGATGGTGAACTTTTTGCAAAAAAGTAGAGCGAGTGCAAGAGATGATACTGCTCAAGAAGACTAGCTAGATTATTGTTCAAGATATCTTGAAACTATCCTTTAGGAAGTTTGATTACTTTGTTTTTGATGTGAAATGGTTCAAAGTAGTCACCTCTGGAAGAAACGCAACAGTGAGGCGAGATAAAAACGACTTGCTTCAAGTCGATTCCACAAAATTATGGACGGATGAAAGAGATACATTTGTACTTCCCGAACACTATGAGCAAGTTGTTTTTATACCAGATTCAAAAGAACCAGAGTGGCTATTTGTTTTACAAGTCGCCCCGCGTAGCAGAAAAATTTGTGAGAACATAGATGTAGAAGAAAGTCCATCTATAGTGGACTCAGAGATTCATTCGATAGTCGAGGAGGAAGAGATCATTGTTCAAGAAGAAGAGGTCATTGAAGAAGACAAAATACAGGACAAAGCAATAGATGATGATTAGGAAGAAACCAACATAGCAAGCAATTTAGAAGTCATCAATATAGAGATAGATATTCTCGGTGCATCGGATCTCCAAGAGGTTGTTAGACTAGAGGATTTTTTAATCAAACACTTGTACGTACTAATTTTTGTTTATTTTTTTGCTACCTTTTTTTGTACACTACCATTTCTCTATATTACCTTTATTATCACATGCTAATTATTTGAGCTCTTTTGTTAGAGAGCACGATGGGAAACAGTCCTCCACTCACTCCATATTCCATGACAGAGGAGCAGTTCTTAGAGTTCATCTCTCAGGTACCTCCTGCGTATATGGTCGTTGCATCACAATATTGGCTCGCTCATGGTAGCACTCCTCCCGGTCTCACTCCTAGTGGC
The DNA here is from genome assembly GCA_020310875.1 of Ceratopteris richardii. Classification (NCBI taxonomy): domain Eukaryota; kingdom Viridiplantae; phylum Streptophyta; class Polypodiopsida; order Polypodiales; family Pteridaceae; genus Ceratopteris; species Ceratopteris richardii. The sequence continues at coordinate 125,587,140 of CM035424.1, forward strand.
CTCACTCCCGTCGGTATCACTCCTACCGGTGTCACTCCTACCGGCGTCACTCCTGCGGGTGGTGCTACTCCCATCGGAGGTATGTCTCCTAGCTTTATGACTCCACCATGACCATCTTTTCAGCCATCCCCTAATAGCTCTAGTAGTAGACATGTGCATTCGACACCTCAGCACGATACAGGTTCCTGTCTCATAGGTCGAGGTCACGCTCTAGAGTAGGAGGTTCTAGGAGTGGATCTACAGGTAGGTCTAGAGGAGGCGGCTGTTATGGAGGCAATGCGATGGACGTTGTGTCGCCCGCTTCTACTCCTAGGACGAGTACCTCAGTTGTAGGTATGCCATGTGGTACACCATGTGGAACACTATGTACACCTTGGGGTGCTCATGACCATGATCACTCCAAGGTGTATAGTATCCGAGATGGAGCTCCAGTGATGGATGCAACTGTCAATGCGTGCACGTATACGACAACTTTGCTCCATAAGTTCAGAGTGGATTCTGCACACCGCACGTGAAGTTATGTCCCATCGACGATCTGAGGCTCGTGATGCTTTCAGAGTAGGCTTACCAAATCCTATATGGTTAGATGCTGAGGAGTGGGATACGATTCGTGACGAGCAGCAGTAGACTCCTGATTGATATCGCCAATAGCAAGATGCCGCAGCCACACGTTTAGATACAATTGGATCATCATATTTGGGCAGCGGTGGATATGACACGATGCATCACGAGTTTGTAAGTACCATTTGATTTATTGAATTTATTTGTGTTAAGCTTCTCATGTATGTTCCTCTAATGTTTTGTATATTTGTTGTAGGAGCTGGCAATGGGTCATCCTCCAACATGAATGGAGGAGGCTTATGGATATCGTCATGGATTGACTGCACTATTGGAGGACTTGGAGGGATGTGGTGCAGTCGTTTCATGGGAGCATTTGTGATGAGGTGATGAATTTATAAACTTGGTTTGTACTTGTTGTTTGTAAATTTCATGTAATTTATCTCATTTCATTAATGTTCTTTGTTGCAAGACTGTTGATATGGAACGTTCTTTGCATGTGTATGGCAGTGGCACACCAAAATTTTGTATTTGATTTTTATATGGCAATGCAATGCTTTGCCACATTTTGTAAAAGCGTCATATATGATAGTGGTTTGCCACACTCCTGTACATGCTTCATTTATGAAATATATAACTCTTTTTGTACATGGTTCATGGTTCATGGTTCATTTTGATTATCTCTTTTGTGTCCAATAATATTCTGTTTTATGAAATCATATTTTGGTTGACATTAGAGTACACATCACATGTACTCGATTTTTTTTGGGCAGAGTGTATTGTCTTTTGCTAAGCAACATCATGGTAATGTTGCTGCAGCAAAAGACAACACACTCTGCCCAGAAAAAATTTTGCAGATATGGTCATCGGTATAAGCAATGGTAGTCCCAGTAATGCCATCAGAATAAGTGTCAATACACCCAGCGGGTGTCGGTATACGCGATAGTACACCTAGCAGAGGCATCAGTAAGGGCATAGGTAATACCGATACCGACGCCTATACCGATGCTCATATCGATGCCCATACTGACACTCATACCAGCGCTTTAATACCGACGCGCATACCGACACCTACACTGATGTCGGGGCAAAAATATGCGCATTCATTTCCCTCGATAAAAACCTCGGTATACGGCCAATCTGTGTAGTGAAGCTGAATTGGATCAGCTAATGAATGTAGGTTTCATTGTTCCCATTGAGCACACCAAATGGATCTCCCCTATTGTCATCATCCCAAAGAAAAACAAGCAATTACGCATTTGTGTGGACTGCCAAAAACTGAATGCGGTGACGATACCCGATCCCTTTCCCCTACCTTTCTTGGACACTATGTTAGATGATGTTGGAGGATGAGAAATGCATTCTTTCTTGGATGGGCATAGTGGCTATAATCAGGTATGCATGGCTGAGATGGATATTCCAAAGACCACGTTATTATGAATTGGGGAGTATATGCTTGCATGGTGATGTGGTTTGGTCTCCGCAATGCTCCAAGCACCTTTTAGCGATGCATGCATGAAATCTTTTCTCCTACTACATTTATGCAGGTGTATTTAGACGATTTTTCATTATCCGGTGATACATCGACTCACCTTTACCACCTAAGATGCTGCTTTTCCAAGTGCCGAGAGTTCCATCTTTGTTTAAATCCCAAAAAATCCATCTTTTTCAGTTTCTTGTGGTAAGCTACTCGATCATGTTATTTCACAATAGGGAATTGAAGTGGACCCTGATAAAGTTTGTGCAGTGTTAAACGCACCCCCTCCTACGACTCCAAAGGAAGTTATGCGATTCCTTGGACAAATACGGTGGCATGGTCAACATATGCAGTGGCTCGCTCATGTGGCTATACCACTTAATTGTTTGGTTACTAGTAACCCTCACCAATTTGTGTGGATGCAGGAATGTCAACTGGCTTTTGATCGACTAAAAAGTCTTCTTACACAGGCTCCTATTTTACAAGCTCCTAATTGGCAACTTCCTTTTCATGTCTTCGTAGATGCTTTTGATATTGCAATCAGAAGTGTGTTAATGCAGAAAAATGACAAGTGGTTCCGTCTTGTTTATTATGCTAGTCGATGACTAGCAGCTGCTAAACGTAATTATTCAGTTACTGAATGCAAATGCCTTGGTCTAGTCTATTCGGTCAAAAAATTCGAGCACCGTCTATTGGGACACAAATTTACATTTCATGTGGATCATGTGGCTTTGGTTTATCTTGTACGACAACAACATTTAGGTGGCAGATTAGCTTAGTGGGTGTTGCTGCTTCAAGAATTTGACTATGAGGTTGTACATTGCTCGGGATCAGCACATGCGCTCGTAGATTTCCTCTCGACTCGATTTCGATGAGCCTCCCAGTGGCGTTGATGATACTACTCTGGCAATCTATGTGACTAACTTAGTTCAGGATAATTCCTAGGTGTTACCTGTGTCACCTTCGTATTATGACACCCTTATGATTTTTCTAACCAGCGGGTGTCCTCCAAATAATACCTCGACGTCAGCTCGTCGTAAAGTGGCTATGTATAATCGCCGATTTTGCATCATTGTGGGACAATTGTATTATATGGATCCTTCTGGCACCCTTTTACGATGTATCCCACGACATGAAGTTTCTTCGATAATTGCAATGGTTCATTCTACTCATTCCAGTGGTTATTTTTTGGTGGACCTTACGTACCAAAAAATTCTGCATAGTAGATTATGGTGGTCCACAATGCATCGTGATATTGCTACTTATGCCCAACAATGTGATGCTTGCCAACGTTCTGGACAACCTTTACATCAGCATCATTTTTTGCTTCAGCCTGTCCTTCCCCTTGAGCCTTTTCAAAAGTGGGGTTTGGATTTTATTGGTCCTATTATGCCTCCTGCTATTGTCACAAGTCATCGTTATATCCTTACCTGTACGGATTATGCTACTCGTTGGGCCGACGCTTGGGCATTACGGTCAGCAACTACTCTGGTGGTCGCAAAATGTTTACTTCGTGATGTTTTTCCTCGTTATGGGCTCCCTTTGGAGATTGTTTTTTATCAAGGCACTCATTTTGCTAATATATTAATGCAAGTGCTTACCCGAACCTTTAGTATTGTCTATAAATTCAGCTGCCCTTATTATCCTCGAGCGAATGGGTTCACCAAAGGTACTAATAAGACTCTTCTTAATATGCTGAAGAAACTTGTTCTGGAGTGTCCAAAAAGATGAGATCAATTTCTTCCTTCGGTCTTATGGGCTTACTGCACTACTTATAAAGTTGCTACTGGAAGTACCTCTTTTAAACTCGCATATGGTCTTGAGGCAATTGCACCTATGGAATTGGTGTTACCCAGCTTACGAGTGGCGTTGGAGCACAAATTATTACCCAAAGATTCTTTCCCTTTTTGGTTGGATGTCTTGCGGTCTTTGGATGAACAGCATCTGGAAAGCTTTTTGGTTCTTTAGGAAGTTCAACTACGACAAGCTAAAACTCATGATCGGTTCCTCAGAACTCGTGTCTTTACAGTAGGGCAGTTGGTTATTTTTTACAATGCAAAGTCTAATTGTTCGGCCGAAAAGTTCAAGCTTCATTGGTTTGTTCCCTATCGTATTGCAGAATAGATTGGTTCGGCTACTTTTTGATTATCTACATTAACTGGCACTCTACTCCCTAAACCCATCAATAGACCTAAACTCCATCCGTATTGCATGTCGTCCACTTTGCCTTAACTTTGTGTATGTTTTATTTACATTCATTAGGACCCCATTTGTTTCGGTCTCTTTGATTTCCTGTCTATGCTACATGCTTTTCGGTTGACCATCTCACCATAATCCTCCCATTTTTTATTAATTACCCATGTTTTGCTACTGTCCTCCATGATTCAACACCTCTTAATGCGCTTTCGTGGTAATGATCCACACATGTTTCCCTCCACTTGTGATGATTATGCTCTACAACCATGATGTCGCCCTGTGTTCTCTACTTAACCATTGTCTTCGTATTCTTGTCATCTATTGTGTGCTTATGCTCTGTGTATTGTGTGTTCTATAGCCTGTGCATTCTGTTTACTCTCTATGCCATGGAAGCCCTTGCAAACGTCACCACCTTCCATGCTAGCTTGTCCCCTGATTTGGTAGAATTCCTTCGCCCTCGTGGTTTACTAGCATTCACCGAGTTGCCCTGGCATTCGGTTGAATGTCATCCCTATTCTGCCCAAGTGATTGCGGCCATTGCCGATACCCCCCAGACGAAAACCTATTGGCCTATTACTTGCCTAAACCCGCGTACGGTCATTACCCTCAACACTGTGGCTGAACTGTTTTATTTGCCACACGAAGGTCATATTGAAGTTCCTCTTCTCCCTTTGGCAACATTGAAGCAGTTATTTCCTCGCAATCCTCCAATGAGTTTGCCATCCTCTAACGACCCAAGCCAGAGTGTCCCACCTTACAATTTTTGGTGACCGTCCTCAACCTCCAAAAATGCACTTATGGTATTTCTCGCCCTTTCTATTTCTTGATTGATCCTGCTGCCCGTGAACTTGTCAATTGGGCATTATTCTTTTTTCGCTGCATCCATCACAAGTGTCAAACCATTATGCATCAGTTAGCCAAAGGTGATTGTCCCCGTACCCGTTTGCCTCATCTTCTTTCCTTCCTCCTCGTGTCATTCACCTTGTTTTGAACCCTCCAACGAGTAATCTTCTATTGCGTGAAGAGTCTGAGCAGGTCATGGGATTTGATGATGACAATGAAGACCTTTTCAATTTTTTCGAGAGAAACGCAGGAAGGTCAATCCTTCTCAGAGCCAAGTTCAGACCTCTTCTAGCAAGGTACTCCTTCAGGAAACAACTTCATCCCTGCATGCATCTTCAGCCCCACCCTCGCCTAAGGATAAAACCATTGAAGACACTATTATGGATGAAGCTCAACACACTGAGACGGTAGACAAGCATCAGGAGGCATAGTCGATGACTCTTAGATATTTTTTGTAATTAATCAATTTTGGGTTCAAGTCCACCATGCACGCTAGTGTTAGGCCGCCAGAATGTAATTGTGATTATTGGAAAACATAATTGGAAAGGATGCACATCAAAAGGATGTAGCATAACATTGTAACCCTTTGATAATGAAAAAGCGTGCAGAAGCAGATGCGCAGGAGAAGCACAATGCCGAACTATGGGTCACGGTGGTGTGCCTGTGGATTGTTTTTGGCACAACTTTACTTATTCTGGTGTATTGATTATTTATTGTTAAGTTATCACGGTGATCTTGTCTATGTAATACGTTAATTGGTGAAGATATGAGTTAATTGTGGTTGCGTGCCAATCGTCTGTGAAGAAGTCCATGTTATTCTGCGTACTTGAATAATATATTGTGTCACGATCAAGTATTTTGATTAAGCTTGAAAAGAGGGGTGATAGAGTTAGTATTTGCAAGTTTGTTCGTGGATAATTGGAGTAAAGCAATGAATAATACTGCACAGTGAGTATTTATCTGGGAAAATAAATATAGGGCCTCCCTGACCATCCCAAGGACCTAGTAATGGATTTATTCGAGTAACCAATTAACACGTATCACGTGCCAATGATTTGGTATACATTTTTTGTAATATGGATTTGTTACATGCTCCAACCAAGGTAGCTTCTACAACAACACAACAAACTTTTGGAGAATTTCAAACTCATGAAAGTTTAACAAAAGATTCATGGAGTGATCATCATTTAGATTTAGATCACAATGATGGTTTAAACATGGAAGAAATAGATGACATGGTGCCTGTAATAGATGATGATATTAAAAATGAAGAAAATGATGTACTTTGAATACTTTGGTTTGATTCAATTGCACAAATCATGAATCTGCTACTTTGATTATATGTCCAAAGATATGAGTGCTTTGGAAATTTTTTCATCTAACACTTGTGCTCCTCTTAATACACTTCCAAACTTATCTTCAATATTGATGTATGATATTCTAGATAGTTGTTTAATGAAATCCTTGCAATTGGATATGTCCATTGCTATAGTGATTTGGTTTTCTCTCATTCCATACATGTATGAGCAGGCAAAATCTTCCAAAAAATTTTGCTGGTGCTTTCTTATTTTACTTGCCATTTGTGCAAATATAAAAAATAGACTATTAGATAGAATCGAAATTATGATTGATATTAAATCTTTAAACACTAATCTAATTCATAAAAGCAATAATAAAAATAAGTCTCATAAATAAAATGATAGATACAATACATTTAAAGTACACATATAAATAGATACATCAATAAGTGTATGGATAGATAGATCAATAGTATGTGTAGAGAAATGATAGAAATATGGATAGATAGTTAGATGAGTAGATTTATAATTAAATAGAAAGTAAAATTATCATCTTGAAGCGAGTCTATGTAACTACGAAGAATGTAAGAGTCAAAGAATAAGACATTCATAATAGTTCATATATACTCCCTATCCTATGTATGATTCTTTTCACATGAGTTTATATAACTACTATAATAGTAAGAGTCAAAGAATCAAACAATCAAAATAGTTTCTATATACCTTGTGACCTACACTATAATAATGCTATATGAATCTAAGTGACTATTGTGGGAGTAAGAGTCAAAGAATCAAACAATCATAATAGACCCTATACACTCCCTATACTATTGAGAGAGAAGTAATCAAGGTGACAATTCAAACAATCTCAATAGATCTATTGTTCAGCCATATACTACTGTGAGAGTAAGAATCAATGTAGGGAGTCAGACAATCACAATACACATTGCTAGAATGCTGACTAGAGTGCTTAGGCTTGTTGATGGATCCCTTATCTTTCATAGTCACTTTTCAAGATGTTGAAGACTTTGCATGTGAGTCATGGAGGACCATAAATCTCCATACTTCTTTCCAAGTCAAGACTTGAGCTTGATTGTAGAGGGTTGTTACAAATGTCTCATATGACTTTAGAAGTTCTTTTTAGAAGCCTAATAGAAAAAAAAATATTCACTCAAAGATTATCTTCCACATAATGGAAGATTGCATTGATAATCTTCAAAAGTGGAAACAACTCTAGTGACATGGTCATGGGGCCTAATTGCTAGGTTATAAAATTTTGCTTCTAGGGTGAAAATTTTTAAGAGATTATTATCTTCATACAAATTTTGAATTATATTCAAAGCTTCATGAGATGTTTTACACAAAGTAATATGTTCCTTTTTAGCTAATTGCAAACTAACAAGAGTCACCCTAAGGCTTGCTTATCCCTAGAATTCTAGACATTTCGTGCAGTGGGATCACTATCCTTGTTGGGTTCGAGTTCTTTAACATCTACAACTTCATACATAAGATTTGTATACAAATAAAATTTGATAGTGTCTTTCCACATATAATAGTTTGTGCCATTCAACCTTTCTTCTTTTAGCAAGCTCATTCGGATCCATGTGAGTTTAGCCATTTCTTAGTCTAGTCACTTTGAGTTTGACACTCTTTAATTTTGTGAGTACACTCTTCTTTTCATTCAAGGTCACACACACAATGGATCCTTGTTATGTTTCTTGGAGTGTACAAAAATAGAGGGCACTTAGTGCAAAATAGTGAAAAAAAATGGAGGACTTTGGAAAATATAAAATCTCCCCTTATAATGTGGGCAATTAAATGCCTCAAAAGCTAAGAATAAGGTTCAAAGGATGTGCCACAAAATAACTGCTTTATTATTGGAGTTTGAGTTCTACGAAAGCACGCAAACAACACAAGGAAGAAGAAGAAGCTTGGAGCACAATACTGAATGTATTACAACTAGAATGTAAAAAGATAAGTAATCATTAGGGCAATATGCATATATACAAGCCAAGGAAAAAAACCTCCTAAAGAGGGAAAAAAGTGCCCCAATGGTCCTAGTGTGTTCACACACATCACTACCTAAATATATCAACAAATCTCCCCTGGGAGTGATCCGATGAACACGGAGCTAGCACTCAAGTATAAGGAAGTGCTAAGCTATGTGGAATCAATCCACAAAGGGAAGTAAACCCAAAGCTTTGTGGAAAGCTTCAAACTTCTCCCTAGGTAGAGCCTTTTTTGAAAAAGTCTAAATTGTTCTCTTGTGTGGGCACATATTCCAAATTGATCTCTCTGGAAGAGAACCTCTCCTTGATATAATGATAGTGCACCTCAATGTGCTTAGTGCGAGCATGAAAAATAGGGTTCCTTGCAACTTCCAATGCACTCTAACTATTAGTGAAGATGGTGGTGGTAGAAGACTGACCAACACCCAAATCAGCCATAAGGCCTCTATGCCACACACACTCAATAGTAGCTATGAGAGCTTCCCTATACTCATCCTCACAACTGGAAGTGGCTACAATAGGCTGCTTCTTGCTCAACCAAGATATACATGAGCTACTAAGCATGAAGCAAAAACCACTACTGGACAAACATGTGTCATAGCAATCAGCCCAATAAAAAAGCATGTAAATTTGGTGGTAGTGATGCCCCCTCTGGATAAAACAATCCAAGTAGTTAGGTACCACTCAAGTAGCAAAAGATGTGCTTAACTGCTTGCCAATGCTTGACACCTGGGCAATGCATAAAACCTACTTATCTATGAGGAAGAAAAGTGAATATCTTGTCGAGTAATGCATAAGTAAATCAAGCATCCAATAGCCTGCTGATAGAGAACAACATCAAATGCATCTCCACATTGATGAAGACTTAATCGTAAACCTGTCTCCATAGGAGTGGCAATAGGTTTGGAATCTTCAAGGCCAAAATGATGCAATAATGTGTCAATAAATTTTGTTTGACACAAAGCTATTCTGCCATCAATTTGCATAAACTAAATGCCCAAATAATGACGCAAATGCCCCAAATCTCACATCTCAAATGAGGCATGCAGATCATTCTTAAAATCACCAATATGCTTCTCATGAGGACTAGTGAGCAGCATGTCATCGACATAAACAACAATGATCAAAAGCACATCATTTGCATGCTTAACATATAAGGTGCTCTTAGTTGGACCATTCTCAAAACCATGTGCGATCAAGTAGGCATGTATCTTTTCATACGAAGCACATGGTGCTTGCTTCAAACCATATAATGTCTTTTTCAACCTGCACACTTGGTTTTCATGCCCTTTCTGCACAAAGCCAGAGGGCTAAAAACATACACTTCTTCATGCAAGTCACCATTTAGAAATGCAATTTTAATGTCCAACTAATATACATTCCAACCATGATGGGCTGCAAGTGCATAGATGTTATGAACAGTAGTCATTTGGCATGTAGGAGCAAAGGTCTTATCAAAATCAGTGCCTCTTTCTTGAGCATAACCCTTTGCAAAAAGCATAGCCTTATACCCGTCAACTATTCCATTAGGCTTATGCTTCAGCTTGTATACCCACTTAGTACCAATGGCCTTCTTGCCAAGAGGCAAGTGACATAAAGACTAGGTACCATTTTTCATAATAGCATCATATTCTAATTTCATGACAACCATTCAATTTTTAGAATTTAATGCTTCATCGAATGCAATAGGCTCATTCTCATCATAGAGACTAGAGGCAGCCATAGCATAGAAATCTGATGCAAAAGAAGCACCATGAGAACCTGATGGAGTATGATATGATAGAGGTGCATCTAATTTGCTATCTCGTAGAGTCTGCACTAGCGATTTAGGCATAGTTTTTGCCTCCTCTATATCAGTTCTCTCATCAACAAGTGCATCATGTAAATTTGCATAAGAAATGGTCTGCATCATCCATGAGACTTGTAAAGGCTGAGAAATTACTTCATTTGGACCAGCGCTAGACTGTCCACCTATAAAAAGAGGGAGAAAAGTATTGTACATATCTTTTGAACTAACACATGTCTCCTTAGTACATGAAAGTAATGGCTCAATAGCATCTTCCACAAAAATAACATCATGGCCAAGCAGAATGTGTTTAGTCTATGGATGATACAGATGATAACCTTTGCTTTCAAAAATATACCCAACAAAAATACATTTCACTAGTTTATCACCCAATTTCTTGCATTGTTGTTCACACACTAATGCATATTCCAAACAATCAAAAACACACAAGTGAGCAACAGATGGCTTGCAACCATGTTGAGCCTCATATGGGCTGATAGACTGCATTGCTTTAGTGGGACACCTATTAAGTACATATGTTTCACGCATAATAGCCTAAAGACACAAACTATGTGGTAAAGCAACTCCATTCTATTGAGGTGTATATGCTGTCATGAGGAAGGAGATAAGGAAGAGAGCTCACACACACTCTTACTCTCAAGGAGAAGCACACACTCAGATTTGAGGCAAGGAAGAATGACCTTCTTCTTCTTCTTCTATTACATAAAAGGGAATGTACAAGAATGACCTAAAAACAAGAATACAACCAGTGCAATATATAAAGATCAATACATAAGGAAAAACCTAATGTTCGCGAATGAGTGAGCTGGCAAGGAACAAATGTGCCATCACTCTCAGTAGATAAATCTAATAAAGCTGAATGAAGTATCCCTGACATATACCGGCATGACCACTATACATGTCAGAGAAACAAAAAACTGGTACATGTCATCCTCAATCATCACATGTTGAGCTTGATATCTCAACACTCCCCCTCAAGCTCAACACCATATCCTGTAATCCAAGCATCTCCCGAAATTTCTTCAACTTCTGAGCTCTAAGTGCTTTGGTGAAAATATCAGCAACCTGCTCATCTGTTCTCACATAAACAAGATCAATATCACCTGCTAATACCTTCTCTCTGATGAAGTGATAATGTACCTCGATATGCTTTGTTCTAGCATGGAAAACAGGATTCCATGCTAACTATATGCTGCTAAGATTATCACAATAAATAGTGATAGGCTTTCCGACTTCCACACCTAAATCAGCAAGTAGCATTTATAGCCATGATGTTGGATTTAGACGTTTGCGGAAGCACGTGAACAACACAAGGAAGAAGAAGAAGCTTGGAGCACAACACACAATACAAAATGTATTACTAGAGAATGTACAAAGATAAGTAGCCCATTAGGGCAATAGGCGTATATACAAGCCAGGGGAAAAAAACATCCTAAAGAGGGAAAAAAGTGCCCCAGCGGTCCTAGGTGTTCACACACATCACTACCTAAATATATCAACAAATCCCCCCTGGGAGTGATGCGGTGAACAAGTAGCTGGCACTCATGTATAAGGAAGTGCCAAGCTATGTGGAAATCACTCCACAAAAGGAAGTAAGCCCAAAGCTTTTCGGAAAGCTTCAAACTTCTCCCTAGGCAGAGCCTTTGTGAAAAGGTCTGCAATGTTCTCCTGCGTGGGCACATATGCCAAGTTGATCTCCCCAACAGAGAACCTCTCCCTGACATAGTGATAATGCACCTCAATGTGCTTAGTGCGAGCATGGCACACAGGGTTGCTCGCAACTGCCAATACTCTATGACTGTTAGTGAAGATGGTGGTGGCATAAGTCTAACCAACACCCAGATCAGCCATAAGGCGTTCGAGCCACACACACTCAATAGTGGCTGTGAAAGCTGCCCTATACTCAACCTCACAACTGGAAGTGGCCACAGTAGGCTGCTTCTTGCTCAACCAAGATATACATGAACTACCTAGCATGAAGCAAAAGCCACTAGTGGACACACGAGTGTCATAGCAACCAACCCAATCAGAGTAAAAAAAAGCATGCAAATCTGGCGGTAGTGATCCCCGCTTGGGATAAAACAACCCAAGTAGCCGAGTACCACCCAAGTAGCGAAAGATGCGCTTAATCGCCTGCCAATGCTTGAATCCTGGGCAGTGCATAAACCTGCTCATCTGTGAGGCAGCAAACTGAATATCTGGCCGAGCAATGCATAAGTAAATCAAGCATCCAACAGCCTGCTGATAGGGAACAACATCAAATGCATCTCTAGCATCATGAAGACTCAATCGTAAACCTGCCTCCATAGGAGTGGCAATAGGCTTACAGTCTTCAAGGCCAAACGCTGCAATAATGTGTCAATATATTTTGTTTGACACAAAGCCATTCCACCATCAACTTGCGTAAACTGAATGCCCAAATAGTGATGCAAATGCCCCAAATCAGACATCTCAAATGAGGCATGCAAATCAGCCTTAAAATCAGCAATATGCTTCTCAATAGGACCAGTGAGCAACATGTCGTCAACATAGACAACAATGATCAAAAGCACATCATTAGCACGCTTGACATATAAGGTGCTTTCAGTTGGACTGTTCTCAAAACCATGTGCAATCAGATAGACATGTATCTTCTCATACCAAGCACGTGGTGCTTGCTTTGAACCATATAATGCCTTCTTTAACCTGCACACCTGGTTTTCATGCCCTTTTTGCACAAAGCCACAGGGCTGAAAAACATACACTTCTTCATGCAAGTCACCATTCAAAAATGTTGTTTTAATGTCCAACTGATGTACATTCCAAGCATGATGGGTTGCAAGTGCACAAATGCTCTGAACAGTAGTCATATGGCATGTAGGTGCAAAGGTCTTATCAAAATCAATGCCTCTTTCCTGCACATAACCCTTTGCAACAAGCCTAGCCTTATACCTGTCAATTGTACCATCAGGTTTACGCTTCAGCTTGTATAGCCACTTAGTGCCAATGGCCTTCTTGCCAGGGGGCAAGTCACATAAAGACCAAGTATCATTCTTCATTATTGCATCATATTCAGATTGCATAGCAACCATCCAATTTTCTGAATTTTGTGCTTCATCAAATGAAATAGGACTATTCTCATCACAAAGACTAGATGCATCCATAGAGCATAGCAATCTGATGCAAAAGAGGCACTATGAGAGCCTGATCGAGTACGATATGATAGAGGTGCATCTCATTTGCTGTCACGCAAGGTCACCAGCCATTTTGGCATAGTTCTTGCCTGCTCAATATCAACTCTCTCATCAATAAGTGCATCATGTACATCTGCATCAGGAATGGAATTATCTGCATCATCATATGAAACTTGCAAAGGCTCAGAATTTGCCTTATTGGGACCAGCACTAGACTATCCACCTATAAAAAGAGGCAGCAAAGTATCATACATGTCTTTGGAGCTAATAGATGTCTCCTTAGTACATGAAAGCAATGGCTGAATAGCATCTTCCACAAAAACAACATCACGGCTAACCAGAATGCGTTTAGTATGTGGATGATACAGACGATAGCCTTTACTTTTAGAATTGTACCCAATCAAAATACATTCTACTACTTTATCATCCAATTTTCTGTGATGTTGTTCAGGCACTAATGCATATGCCAAACAACCAAAAACACGCAGATGAGCAACAGATGGCTTGCGGTCATGCCAAGCCTCATATGGAGTGATAGACTACAGCGCTTTAGTGGGACACCCGTTCAGTACATATGCTGCACACATGACAGCCTCAAGCCAGAAACTATGTGGTAAAGCCTGACTCTTGACCATACACCTCGCCATCTCCATGAGTGACCTGTTCTTTCGTTCAGCAACTCCATTCTGTTGAGGTGTGTAGGGCACTGTACACTGGTGTTTTATCCCACGTTCAGCCAGAAATGCATTAAAATCAGAAGACATATATTCCCCCCCTTGATTTGAACAGAGGGTGCCCATTTTACATGCTGACAGATTTTCCACCAAAACCAAGAACTGTTTGAAGCACATGAACACTTCAGACTTTGCCTTCAATGGATATACCCATGCATGCCTGGAAAGATCATCGATGAAAGTCACGAAGTAAAGATAATTCCCAAAAGAAGGTGTCTGCATAGGACCACATACATCACTATGTACAAGCTGCAATTTTTGAGTAGCTCGAACTGAACCATCTTTTGGAAAGGACGAATGCTGCATTTTGCCCAAAATACAGCCTTCACAAACATGTTTTCCAGGTGCCTCAAGTTTGGGCAAAGAGGACACCATTTCAGATTTCTGCAGGCATAGCAAACTAGCAAAATTCGGATGACCAAAGCATGCATGCGAAAGCTTTGCATCTGACATAGCCTAAGAGTCATTTACTGCACATGCCAAATCATTTACAGATCTTTTATAGTCCATGAGCTTATAGAGCCCACGACATAAAATGCCAGAAGCAATAATCACATCGCCATTTGACAGATCATGAACTTTACAACTGTCATCAACAAATTTCACAACCAAGCCAATCTTGGCTAATGCAGAAACTGATAATAGGTTCTTCTTGATCCCTGGCACAAATAAAGCATCTGACAAAGTGAAAGAACTAGGTGAACATCCTACCCACTTTGTTTCCTTTGGCAACCAATCGTCCATCCTGCTTGTACTCTTCTACATATAATCCATCAGCATTGAACCTGACTTGTAATCCCTGGTCAACCATTTGTCCAACAGAAACCAGATTCTTTGTTATATTTGGAACATGCAGCACATCAGCAAGATGTTTTACCTTTCCATCCTCCATCGATAGTGCTATGTTTCTTGTATGCTCAATAGGATGTGATGTGTCATCACCTGTTTCAACATATCCAGGAACTAGCAATTTTTGCAAAGTACTAAACCATTCCGCATGACCGATCATGTGATTTGAAGCACCTGAATCAACATACCACACATTATCATTCAATTTTGAAACACCAGCAGACATCGTATTCATCATGTGATGTTGAACCATGAACAACTCCTCAGAATCATATGTACTTGTGGATGCATAGTTGTTTTGTTGCCTTTTGTTATTTTGATTTTTCAACCTGTAATTACGTTCAAAGTGTCCAGGTTTACCACACTTCCAGCATCCTTTACTATCATTACCTAAATCATTTCTTTGGAAATTTCTGCGACCTCTTTGCCCCCCGCCTCGAAACTGTCCTCTTCCTCCTGCATGATTCTATTGTTGACCTTGGTCTTGGTTACTGTTTCCTCTTCCATTTCCAAAACCTCTATCTCTGCCTCTTCCTCTACCGAAGTAGAATACCTGCTCAGAACCAGGCTTTCCTTGGGAGTTTGAATCCTCACCAAGATTCTTTTCTTCAATAATCAGCATGGATACCAAATCAGCAAAAATCAGAATATTTTCCCTGGTCTGTATAGAAGTTCTGAACTGCTTCTATGCAGCTCCTAAACCATGAAGGCACACTTCCACCTTATCATCATCATCTACATTCACGCCCATAGATGCAAGTGACTCACATATGCTTTTGATTTTTAGAGTGTAGTCACTTACCGACATGCTCTTTTTCTCCAATGTCTGCAGCTCGTTCTTGAGTTGCAATTTCCGTGCCTTTGTATTGGTTTTGTACGATGTGACCAAACTGTTCCAAGCCTCTTTCGGAGTCTTGGCATCTCTATGTGCCCAATCATGCTATCCTGTATGCTAACAGATAGCCTGTACATTACCTTTCGTGCTCCTTGATTCCATTCCTCATATGCTCTTATTTGTTCTCTCCTTCGATGTACTTCCAATAGCCTTTTCCCATCAGTAAATTTTTCATTTTGAATCTCTAAGCATGGAATTTGTTCTTGTCTAGCTTATCACTCATAAGCTGACTCATTCCATCCGCATTTGCCATTTCTACAGCGATTCACAACACTGCAAAACACTACAAGCAGCACTTTTGCTTGAAGACTGTCGCACTATGACGTGACAGTTCGATCTCAGAAAAACACAGTTTTCGTGTACCAACAGTACACAGAATCGCTTGAAATTCTGGATCTGGAATATATGAGTGTTTCCAAACACAACGCAAGTTATAGTTTTTGAAACTAATCTGGTTTTTTTGCGAGCCCCACCTTACGGGCTCGAAACAGAGGCCGAGATGGCTCCCTAAAGAGATAAATCTCGAAAATATTTTGAGGTCTTCTACCTTGACGCCAATTTTCGTAGAAAATGGAGGTCGTTTGTGAATTGCGTTTTGTCCATGCCTTGCTGCGTACTCTTCACCGTTGCCTTCTCCACGAGCTCTCTACAGCCACGCTCGCTCTGATACCATGTCACAAGGAAGGAGATAAGGAAGAGAGCTCACACACACTCTCTCACTCTCAAGGAGAAGCACACACACAAATTTGAGGCAAGGAAGAATGACCTTCTTCTTGGAAAAATGCATCGTGCTTCTTTTCCAAAAGATAGTCATACACACACTACAAGAAAATTGCAACTTGTTCAGAGTGATGTATGTGGTCCGATCAAGACTCCATCTTTTGGGAAGCATGTATATTTTGTTACCTTCATTGATGATGCTACTCGCCATACATGGGTGTATCCTATGAAAGCAAAGAATGAGGTATTTTCTTGCTTCAAAGCATTTTTAGCTATTGCTGAAAATTTTTCTTCATAAAAGCTTTTGACTCTACGCACGGATCATGGTGGTGAATACATGTCACATGAGTTTAATGCTTTTCTTCGTGAAAGAGGTATTTCACACCAATGTACAGTGCCATATACACCTCAACAAAATGGTGTTGCCGAGCGTAAAAATAGAACTCTACTTGAAATGGCACGATGTATGGTTAAAGGATAGCATCTTCCTCATAAGTTTTGGATGGAAGCGGTCATGTGTGCAAATTATGTGTTGAATCGCTTCCCTACAAAAGCATTGAGAGTCATCACTCCTTATGAGGCTTGGAATGGTCATAAGCCTATTGTTATTCATATGCGTGTGTTTGGTTGTTTGGCATATGCTCTTGTGCCATCACAGCAACGTCACAAACTTGATGACAAGGCAAAGAAATGTATATTTGTTGGTTATAGTGCTGAAACTAAGGGATATCGGTTGTACCATCCATTGATGAACACAATTATTGTGAGTCGGGATGTGTTATTTGCTGAAAATTCAGTTTTCCCTCTACTTGAATGCAAAAAACTGCCAACAGTTAGCTCACAAGATGTGTTCGATACACTCATGGCTTTGTTCCAAAATGGTGCGCTTGACTATGGCCATGTAGACCAGCCAACTGAGGTTCAAAGGGCTGAAAAATTCCAGCCAAATAGGGCTAAAAATGCAGAGAATTTCCAGCCAAACATGGCTGAAAAAATTCAGCCAAAAAATGTCAAAACTGTTGGAAATTTCCAGCCACATATGGCTGAACATTTGCGTCAAAATATGGTTGAAACTGAGCATGAAATTCAGCCCATGCATGATGTACATATTGAAGATGTTTTACATAACGAACGCATGCCTATCAAGAGTCCACATGCTATGCCAAAGTGGCTGAAACAAACTTTGTAGGACAACAAATTGAGTGCACCTTTACTTGGTAGAACAAGATCAAGCTCTCACCATGCATCAAGTAATTTTATGGATTATTCTCTTATTGCTACAGCATGTAATGAAAAGCCACTTTCTTTTGAAGATGCATGTGACGATCCACAATGGATGAGTGCTATGCAATCAGAAATGGATTCCATACATAGGAATGGTACTTGGGAGTTATGTGAATTGCCAAAAGGAAAGAATGTGATTGGTACAAAGTGGGTTTATAAGATTAAGAGAAAATCTGATGGTAGCATTCATCGCTACAAAGCTAGATTGGTTGCCAAAGGATATGCGCAACAATATGGCATTGACTATGAGGAAACTTTTGCACCTACTTCACGCATGACTACCATTTGTACCGTGGTTGCGTTGGCTTCCCATCGAGGTTGGAAAGTGCATCAATTGGACATAAAAACAGCCTTCTTGAATGGTGATTTGCAAGAAGAGGTTTATGTGAAGCAACCTCCTAGATTTGCTATGAAAGGGAAAGAGCATATGGTTTGTCGCTTGCATAAAGATTTGTATGGTCTCAAGCAAGCTCCACGTGCATGGTATGACAAAATACATAAGCACTTGATTGCTCTTGGCTTCACATGTAGTCCGATTGAAAGCACACTCTATGTACGCAAAAATGGGGCTGATCTTATAGTGCTTGTTCTTTATGTCGATGACATACTCTTGACTCGGTCATGTGATGCAAAACTTGGCATTCTTATGGCTGATTTGCAGCATACTTTTGATGTCACTTATCTTGGTCTTTTGAGCTACTATCTTGGCATCCAGTTTGTATCCGTTGAGGGGGGAATTGTTATGCATCAATCAAAGTATGTTGAAAAACTACTTCAGCGTTTTGACTTTGAGGATTGCAAGCCAGTTTCCACACCAGTTGAGACAAGATTCAGGTTCTCAGTTGAGGATTCTAGTGATGCATTTGACACTTCTCTTTATCAACAAGCTGTGGGATGTCTTATATATGCATGCAACACAAGGCCGGATATACAGTATGCAGTTTCCCAGTTGAGTCGATTCATGCATAGCCCTGGCACTAAGCATTAGCAAGCTGTGAAACGTGTGTTTAGATATCTCCGAGGCACTTTGAGCTTAGGTCTCTTTTATGGCAGAGATGTTCAGCCATGCTTGCATGCTTTTATAGATAGTGATTGGGCTGGTTGTTATGATACTCGCGTGTCCACTAGTGGTAATTGCTTTTTCCTTGGAGACTCATGCATATCTTGGTTGAGTAAGAAGCAACCTACAGTGGCGACATAGAGTTGTGAAGCTGAGTACAGGGCAGTTTTCACAGCGACAGTGGAGTGTATATGGCTGAGACGCCTATTGATGGATCTTTGCATGGAGATTGATGTTGCTACGCATATTCTCACAGATAGTCAGAGTGCTTTGGCTGTTGCACGAAACCCAGTGTTTCATGTAGGGACCAAACATATTGAGGTGCATTATCACTATGTGAGAGAGCGCCTTCATGTAGGAGATATTGATTCGGTATATGTGCCTACACAAGATAATGTGGCAGACATATTCACCAAAGCTCTTCCACGGGAAAAGTTTGAAGCTTTTTGCAAAGCTTTAGGCTTGTTACCTTGTGGGGGCTGATCTGTCACTCCCTGTATGTGTTCACATCATTTGCTCCAGGGAGGTTTGTTACACTTATGTGTTCCTCGAGTAGCTTTGATGTGAACCTTTTCCCTATACATGGGCACTTTTTACTCTAGTGCTGGCTAGAGGTTTTTTCCCCATGTTACCACATACTTGATACTCTCATATGTGGTGGTGCTTTGTACTTAGGGATATTATTCAGCTCTTACTTCAATTCAGTTCATCGATCAATAGAGAGAGCTATTCCAGCCATCATCTTCTCTGTGTGTCTTGCTGTTTTGTGCTCTTTGTGTGTGCTTCTCGTGTGTCTCTCGCACTTCTACACACACCCAACAGAGTAGAAATATCATGAGGATCCTTTGTTGTCATTGATACATCTAGTCATTCTTGCTCTACACCTAAACTAATTCGAAAGTGTTGTGAACAGCTCATTCTTTTAAATCTTTTTGATGTGATACCTTGAGATTTACATTTTTTGCATAACTTGCAAAGTGTACCCATATATCATTGTCTGGATTAGAGCATCCTACCACATTATTATCTGTACTAAAAAGAAGCTATTTTATCCAAGTTGCATTTCCTACATAACAATGTCCACAACATTTACATTGGATTGTGGAGACCGTTTAACCCTCTTGATGAATAATCACATGTGATCATTCTTTTCCCTTTCCCATAATGCTTGCTTTATGAAGACTTTATATCTACAAAAAGACAACATAAATCAATATCAAATAAGATATACATTCCACTAAATATATATCTTAAAATATAAGCAAACTACTTTGGATCTCTCTTAAAGTTTTTAAATCTATTAATCTATGTATTTACATTTTCTATCTATTAAAGTTCTTAATCACACACATGTGTATGCTAACACATACTATTGTGAACTAAGAATCAATGTTGAATCAAAAAATTGCAATAATTTTTAATTCTCAATCATACACACACATTCAATTACACATACTATTGTGAAGTAAGAATCAATGTTGAGTCAGACAATTACAATAGATTTTAATTCTCAGTCATACACACATACACTTACACATACTATTGTGAAGTAAGAATCAATGTTGAGTCAAACAATCAGTTCTCAATCATACAAACACATACAGTTACACATACTATTCTGAAGTAAGAATCAATGTTGAGTCAAATAATCACAATAGATTTTCATTATCAATCATACACACACATAAAGTTGCAACATACTATTGTGAAGTAAGAATGAATGTTGAGTCAGTCAATTATAATAGAGTTTAATTCTCAATCATATACACACATACACATACCATTGTGAAGTAAGAATCATTGTTGAGTCAAACAATCACAATATATTTTAATTCTCAATTATACACACACATATAGTTACAACTTACACATATCATTGTGAAGTAAGAATCAATGTTGAGTCAAATAATCACAATAGATCTAATTCTCAATCATACGCACATACATTTACACATACTATTGTGAAGTAAGAATCAATGTTGAGTGAGACAATGACAATAGATTTTAAATTCTTGATTATATGCACATACACTTATACATACTATTGTGAAGTAAGAATCAATGTTGAGTTTGACAATCACAATAGATTTTCATTCACAATCATACACTCATATGCACACACATCCTATTGGATGAAACTTTGTTGGATCCCTTTACAATTCAAGGATATGAGAAGGTATTAATAATTCTACAAGACAAAGCCATCTAGAGACCTAGAAACTTCTAGTTCACTTATTAATACCTTCTCAACCCTTGAATTATCAAAAAGAAGATAAAGCCTTTTCCAATACATACAATAGTTTTCAATTCACAATCATACACACACACACATACACATGCACATACACAATCATATTAGATTTTCACTCACAATCATATGACATAACCACACATACACATACACATACTATTGTGAAGTAACAATCAATATTTATTCAAACAATCACAATACATTTTTACTCACAATCATACACACACAAACATATACTATTGTGAAGTAAGAATCAATGTTGAGTCAAACAATCACAATGTTTTTAACTCACAATTTTATACAAACAAAAATATTTTTTCTCTATTTTTTTAATACTAAAAGACTAAATATTTTTAATAAGAGCTTATACCGTGTTCTTTGTATGATAATGTAAATTCACAAAAAACAAAGTAACTCTGATGAGGTATGACTCTAAAGGTATTCTTGTATAAAACAATAGTTTATCTAATCCTTTTCAATTGAAAAAGTATTCTGATAGTTTTTCAATCAAATTTCTTTTGGATCAAAAACTTTTTTGATAAAAAAATCTCCGAATTATTGTGCAAAATATTTTTGCTCCTATCTGAATAAGCTGACATGGCATCGAATAATTTGGTCGAATAATAAGGGTTCAATGTAAAAGTCCATAATATTCACGAATAAATGAATCATTCAATAATAAATAATGCAACCTAGATGAAGAAACCTTTGTCTCTATTGCAAGGTTCACAACTATTCAAGGCATTCTTGCCTTAAGTGCTCACCTCAAATGGCCCATGTACCAATTTGATGTAGAAATTTCTTTCCTAAATGATGACCTTCAAGAAAAAGTATATGTGGAATAGCTTAAAGGTTTCCAAATCAAGCGAAAGGAAGATCATTCATAAAGCACTTTATGGAATTAAGAAAGCTTCACGAGCTTGGTATGGGAAAATACACAAGTTATTTGAAGACAAAGATTCCAGTGAGGCACTAGTGATGTTAACCTATACATCTATCAAAAAGAGACCTTAATTTCCTTTATCATCCTCTATGTAGATGACTTGATCTTGATAAGCGCAGATGATGACTACATCCAATTTATTATCTGATCTTTTCAAGATCAACTTGGCTTGCTTCACTACTTCTTAGCCACAAATGCTTAACAAATGAAAGAAGGCATATTCATATCTCAGAAAAAGTATTTCTTTGATCTACTTTTAAGGTATAACATGGAAAAATATCACTTAGTATCTAAACCTCTTGATCCAATATCAAGCTCACACTGGAGGACACATCAAGACTCATGGATATGCATGATTATCAATAGCTAATTGGCTATTTACTATACCTAGCAAACACAAGACTAGACATTGCCTATGCAATTGATATACTTAGTAAACTCGTACATCAACCTTCTCAAAGACATTGGAAAGCTACTTAAAGGTTACTCTATTACCTTTCCCTCACTTGGCACCAAGGTCTTTGGTAAAGAGGGGGAATTGACCTTGCAACATATACTTATTTTGATTGGATTGGTGATCTTGATTCTCAAAAATCTACTTCTAGATGGACGCATGGAATTGAAGTAGTTTATATTTACTCATAAGAGAAGTGATGGCTAGACGTAAAGTAAAGTTAAACTGGATATTCTTGCTTAGATGAGGGCCTATCTCTTGGGCAAGTAAGAAGTATCCTATACTTGCTCTATGATCCATAGAGGTCGAGTACTGAACATCCAACTTTGGACATTGTGAGGTCATATAAATTTTTGTTTATTATTTGACATTGGTAATGTGTAGGATACACCTACATGCATCCTTACCAATAGCCAATCACCATTGGCCATCACCAAGAATCCAATGTTCCATGCTCCGACCAAGCACATCAATAACCAATACCACATCATCCATGCAAAGATCATATTACAAGAGATTACTCTAGAGCTCAGTTTCATTATTCGTTATTCAAAAATTCATTTATTCATGAATAACTACGGAATTTTACGTTAAACCCTTATTATTCCACCAAATTATTCATTGCCATGTCAGCTTATTTGGACAAGAGTGAATACTTTTTGCATGATAATTTGGTGCATTTTTTATCAAAAGTGCTTTCAATCAAAAAAAATTTGATCAAAAACTATTTCGATCACAAATCTATTGGTCGAATACTTTTTTGATAAAAATTAATTCGGTTGAATATTGTTTTATAAGAGAATACGCTTAGAGTCATTTCTCATAAGAGTCACTTTGTTTTTTGCAAACTTATAGTGTCATACAAAGAACAAGGTATAAGCTCTTGTTAAAAATATTTAGTATTTTAGTATTAAAATAATAAAGAAAAATATTTTTGTTTGTGAGTTAAAAACTATAGTGATTGTTTGACTCGACATTGATTCTTACTTCACAATAGTATATGTATGTGTCTGTATGATTGTGAGTAAAAATGTATTGTATTTTTTAGAGTCAATATTGATTCTTACTTCACAATAGTATGTGTATGTGTATGTGCATATATATCATATGATTGTGAGTGAAAATCTAATGTGATTGTGTATGTGTGTGTATGATTGTGAATTTAAAACTATTGTTTGTGTTGGAAAAGGTTTTATTTTCTTTTTTATAATTCAAGGGTTGAGAATGTGTTAATGAGTGAACTAGAACTTTCTAGGTCTCTAGATGACTTTGACTTGCAGACTTATTAACACCTTCTCAGATCAAGTTTGTGATGTTTTTTTGATGGCACAAGAGCATATGCCAAACAACCAAACACACACATATGACTAACCATAGGCTTATGTCCATTCCAAGCCTCATAAGGAGTAATGAATCTCAATGCTTTTGTAGAGTAGTGATTCAACATATAGTTTGCACACATGACTGTTTCCATCCAAAACTTATCAGGAAGGTGCTTTCCTTTAACCATACATCGTGCCATTTCAAGTGTTCTATTTTTCCGCTTGGCAACACCATTTTGCTGAGGTGTATGTGGCACCATACATTGGTGTGAAATACCTGTTTCACAAAGAAAAGCATTAGAATCAAAAGACATGTATTCACCACCACGATCCGTGCATAGAATCAAAAGCTTTTGTGAAGAAAATTTTTCAACCATAGCTAAAAATGCTTTGAAGCAAGAAAATACCTTATTCTTTGCTTTCATAGGATACACCCATGTATGGTGAATAACATCATCAATGAAGGTAAAAAAATATACATGCTTCCCAAAAGATGGAGTCTGAAGCTATTTTAAAGCAAACAATGCTTGATTATGTACCCATGTATGGATGCACAATAGCATTGGATGCATGGACAAGTTGTCAGAAGAAGCCATTGATTAAGTTCAAGGTTATATGTCCAAAGGAAAGCATGTTTTTGGAAGTTGTTGATACTTCTCTTAAAGAGAAAAGTTCAGCCTTTCTTGTAAAGATATATGAACATGCTATATCATGCATGGGTGGTCCGAAGAATTTGACTACAATAGTGACTGTTAATGCATCTAATTTTCAAAGTGCTAGGATTGCAATTCAAAACAACTATGAAGGCATTACTTGGGTTCCATGTGCATCTCATACACTAAATCTATTATCGAAAGATATAGATAGATTATCTTTCATTAAACAAAGTTTATTAGATGAAAATCATGTGGTCAAATTTATCAGAGAGAATGAATTTTCATATTCGCTCTTTCATTCAAAATCTCTTAATAAAGCACTTCATATCTTTTGTGCTACATAATTTTCAGCTGCCTATATTGTGCTCAGTGGATTATTGGAAGCCAAGCCAGCTCTTGTAGAAATTATTTATGATCGTGTTATATTCCAAAGATGTACATGCTTGGAGGAACAAGAAGTTCCTTGCTTAGGGGATAGCCAAGGCCAAAAGCCAGAGAGTTCATATGAGGTACCTACTCATGATGGCTAGATGAGTAGAGGGACCTTAGAGAGAACTCTAGATGGTGACAAGGCAAGAGCTATAAATAGGTCGGGAGGTGAATCCCAAGTATGTCATTCTTCACCTCTCTCATATCGAAGATGGGAGGCATGGCTAGAGAAATATCCTTCTTATTGAGTTGAGGCTTCGACGTATATGTCTCTAATATAGTCACAACATTTTTGGCATAATCTTGAAAAAATTATCGATATCACTAAACCTTTTGTGGAACTTTTATGAATTGTTGATATTGATAAGTGTGTGATAGGAAACGTTTATTGGATTATGTTTGAAGCCATTCAAAAAGTGAAAGACTTAATCAATTTTCATTACAAGAAAAAACACAGATTGCATCATTAGTAGAGAAAAGATGGATGCAAATGCATACTCATTTACATGGAACAATATTCCACTTGGATCCAGCATTTCAACTCAATGGTCAAGTGTCAAACAAAGAAGTCGTGGTAAATTTCAAAAACGCATGTCATTTATTACTTTGAGGTATAGATGGTCAAGATGCATTCCACCAGAGAGTAGCTTATGTAAATTGATAAGGATGTTTTGGAGATTTATGGCACATTGAAGTGATTCAAAAGCATCCACCTCCTATATGGTGGAAAGAATACAGAGGTGAAGTAGTGGAATTGTAACATATGGCTATGAGAGTGCTTTTAGTAATAGCTTTAAGTAGTAGTTGTGAATTTAATTGGAGTGCATAAGATTTTCTTCATTCAAAATGAAGAAATTGCTTAAGTGTATCATGTGCCAATGATTTGATATATGTATTTTTGTAAATATGCATTCTTTACATGATCCAACCAAGATAACTTCTACAACAGCACCAAATTTTTTGAGAATTTCAAACTCATGAAAGTTTAACAAATGATTCATGAAGTGATCATGATTCAGATGTAGATCACAATGATGGCTAATACATGGAAGAAATAGATGACATGGTACCTATAATAAATGATGATATTCAAAATGAAAAAATGATGTATTTTGAATACTTTGGTTAGATTCAATTGCAAAAACGATGTCTTTATCATAAAGTGATATCTTTAATTACAATAAGCAGCTTTTATATTCAGTGTTTTGTTGATTGAGTAATTCATCGGTAGTGAACCCATCAAAAGATGATGATGCCTTTGATAGTCTTCCATATCTGTTCTCATTTGCATCAAGAGATATTTGTAAATTTTCCACTTGATTTTCTAAATCATCAATCCTCTTTTGTTGATTATCAATTATTCTTCGTAATCCAGGAATTGTTAATCCCTCATTGTATAATTCTACTCTCTATGATGATAAATCATGGATAAGGTTATGTTCTTTACGTAGAAGAATGTAGGGCCACTTTTGACGAAGAGGGCCTTTGTTTCATTGATTATGAAATTTTTCCTGATTGTCAAAAAGCTTTAACGGTGTTGTTTTTTTTTCCTTCCTGTAACTCAAAAGAGAACATCACAAACAAAATGATTTACACATAGCTTCTTTACTTCTTTCATTGATAATGGTTCTCCTTCTAATCCCTCTAGCTCTAAATCTTGATGGAATAAAAATGCTAATTTTGATCCCCCCAAATTGAGCATTCTGATCAGACAAAATCCTTTGAGATTCAGCATGATCAAGGTCATTATTCACATCCGACGTTCTTTCCATGTTTTACTTTCAAATATGCAAAACAAAAACATTAATTTTACCTCAAAAGAACCCATATCATCTAATCATAGAAATCAAATCATTCAAATGATTCCGCATCATTGAATCCACATAATTCAAATGAATCCACATCATTTAATCCACATAATTAAAATGATACCACTTCATTTAATCCACATAACTCAAATGAATCCACATCATTTACTCCACTTAATTCAAATGAATCCCCATCATTTAATCCACTGAACACAAATGAATCCACATCATTTAATCTACATACTACAAATGACACATCATTTACTCCACTTAATTGAAACGAATCCCCATCATTTAATCCACATAATTCAAATGAATCCACATCATTTAATACACATAATTCAAATGATACCACTTCATTTAATCCACATAATTCAAATGATACAACTTCATTTAATCCACATAATTCAAATGAATCCACATCATTTTAATTCAAATGATACCACTTCATTTAATCCACATAGTTCAAATGATACCACTTCACTAATTCAAATAATAACACTTTATTTAATCCACAAAATTCAAATGATACCACTTCATTTAATCCAATTAACTCAAATAAATCCCCATCATTTAGTCCACATACTACAAATGAATCCACATCATTTACTTGTTGATATATTTAGGTAGTGATGTGTGCGAACACTCTAGGACCACCGGGGTACTTTTTTCCCTCTTTAGGAGGTCCCCCCCCCCTTGTATATATGCCTATTGCCCTAACGGGCTACTTATCTTTGTACATTCTAGTGGGAATACATTCAGTATTGTGTGTTGTGCTCCAAGCTTCTTCTTCTTCCTTGTGATGTTCATGTGCTTCCGCAGATGTTGAGAGGGGCATTAAGGAAATGGCCTCTAGCACTTCCTTGATACTCAACACATAAAAAGAGAATGGAATTGAGGATGAGGGACACCAGGCTCCTTTAAAATCACTCACATGAGAAAAACACACAACACTACCAAGGCAGGGGTGGTCCGTGCCGCCTTATCACACAAATACAATGGCACTCTTAGGGTGGGGGTGATCCATGCCTCCCTCTTAGTACACTTAAACACAATCAACACAAAGGTACTCTTAAGGCAGGGGTGATCCACACTACCCTCTAAGTACCAACACACAAACATTACACAAGTACTCTTAAGGCAGGGGTTGTTTACGCCGCCCTCTTAGTACCAACAAAAAAAACACAAAACACTCACAAGAAAGAGATTCTCAATGACAAGAGGAGCCAGGTGATACCACAATCTTCAATGGGTTTGGGAATGATGGAGAAGAGGGAAGGAAGATGGAAGGAGTAAGAAATGAGAGAAGAAGAGAGGGTGTATTGAATAGAATAAGCAAAGGTTCAAGGTAATGGAAATGGAAGGAATTGGAGACATGAACTTGATTGAAATAGAAAATATTACAAAGACATGGGGGACTTACAAATTAGGAGCTTGTATATCTCTCTCAATACAATGACATAGGGTAGACTCCTTCTCGTAGGTTTGGAGTGCTCACTACACCCGCAGCGTGTACTTGCATACAACTCTTCTTGTTCTTGGAGGGCACCCAAGGGGTCCTTTTATAGGCCTTTTGGGGAGATATTTAGGTATGATATTTTGAGATGAATCTTCTAGATATTTTATATTTGTGGTGGAATAGGAGTTGTTTACAAACATCTAGAAGATTCTAGACTCATGAGGGTGTGATATTTAGCCTATTTTTACATATTTCTTGGATATTTTGAGATTGTATTACAAAAATATGATATTTTCTCCTCCAAATGCATGAAAGGGATCCAATCCACCGAATTTTGACTTTGTTGCATCATTCTTTTGAGTTTGGGACCCAAGAATGTAAGATATATGCATAAACAAAAGGTTTCCTTAGTTGAAAATTCAAAAAGGTGTGGTGGGGCTATGGGGCCTTTGGAAAGACTTTTGTTTCATTCTAAAGAGAGTAGGACAAGGTTTAAATACTTAAATATTCTATTCTTTCCATCTCTCTTTTACATTTCCCTTCTACATTGATCATTTCTCTTTTACTGCAGGAAGATCTAGTCATATCTTTAGTGGTGGGGTCCACTTGACTTCTATCTTTCTTATTTATTTTATAGATATCCATATCATAGGGAAATAAGATAAATAACATATTACATATATAGAATAAGCTTATGGCTAGAGGAGGTATCAAAAATATAGCCCTCATACTTAGCCCTCCCTTAAGGCTAGAGGCATTCATGTCTCTAGCTTTCGAATAGTTTGTTGATGTCCCAGGGTGGGTCATCTTCCTGTACCACCATCGATATTTCCTTTTCCTTTGATTGCTCTTGCTGATCATCAATGCCTTCTATCCTTTTTCAACACTTCTTCAGCCTCCATCCATTGACCTTGGTCTTGTGCACTTTCCGTGATAGATCTATAAGTTGGTAGCTGCCATTCTTGAACTTTGTCTTGATCAAAAATGGTCCCTCCCATCGTGGTTGGAACTTTGTATCATGCCTATTATAAAAGCAGTTATCATATCTTAGAACAAGAGTTCCTTTTGTTAACCCTTTATCCTTTAGTTGTATATTGAATTCTTGTCTCCTTTTCTCTGCTTGGTTCATGTAATGCTCAACTACTACGTCCCTTTTCATACTCAGCTCTTGTAGATCTGTAAGCCTCTTCTATACTACCTCTCTCTCACTCTGTCCAGTTTCCTTTAGTAGTACTCTGAGACTTGGAATTTCTACTTCTATTGGCAACAAGGCTTCTTGTCCATATACCAAGTGAAATGGGATGAACCCTAATGATGCCTTGTAGGATGTGCAATATGCCCACAATGCTGCGGTGAGGTATTTATCCCATTCCTTAATATGCTTCTTTACTTGCTTGTTAATGATTTTACAAATAATTCCATTGGTCTTTTCAACAAGACCATTACATTGAGGATAATAGGGCATGGAGTATCTATGCCTTATGTTTAATCTACTCAATATCATTTAGAACATCTAATCTAAAACCTGGACCATGATCAGACACTATCTCTAAAAATCTACAACATATGAAATCATAAATGAACTCCCCAATATCCTGTGATGTTTTCCTTTTTGTGCTAGCTACTTCTACCCATCTAGTCATGTATTCCACAGCCACAATGGTGTATTCCTTTCCTGAGCTTATCCTTGGTAGGGGTCCAATTGCATCGATTCCCCATTTCTCAAATGGCCCATAAGGTATGATTGGTGTCCTTGGTTCATACATAAGCCTCTTATTACATAAGAGGCTTATGTATCGATTCCCCATTTCTCAAATGGTCCATAAGATATAATTGGTGTCCTTGGTTCATACATAAGCCTCTTATTACACCAATATTGAACATCCTTATGAAGTGTCGGCCATGTATACCCTATTTGGAGTACCTTTCTTATTGTTATCTCATGTGATAAGTGTCCTCCACATGCGTGATCATGATTCCAAAATGCTCTTTAGTTCATCTGATGAGGGGAGCCTTCTGAGGATAAGGTCCTTACCTTTCTCAAAGAGATGATCTCCTATGAGTTGGTACTGTAGAGCCTTCTTTGCTAATTTATGCCTTTGTACCTTGTTTAGGTGTTTGGGTGCTTCTCCAATTTCAAGAAACTCGATGATATCTTCTAATCCTCCTTGACCTACAAATTTGTTGTCTCCTAGCTTCATGGATGCTATGAAAGCATCAAATTGCTCATTTCCTAATGCATCTGCTTCATTATATTCGCTCCTTGGTACATTACATATTTGAGTGTTATCAAATTGTTTCAATAACACTCTTAACTTTTTCAACCATTCAAATAAATTTTGGCTTTTGCAACACCAAACATTTTGCAATTGCTTAATTATCAACATTGAGTCTCCTTTGATAATCAACCTTTTGATACCATGTTGAACACATTCATGCAAGGGCTCATATAGTGCTACATATTCTGCTTCATTATTCGAATGAGCAATAGGAAGAGCTATACCTTTCTTGAAGATGAGCTGTTTGTTTTGGTCATATATTAGAAATCCTCCTGTTGCTTTGTCGACCTGCTTCTTATATGCACCATCAAAAAATATAGTATATGCATCTTCAATATCTTCTTCATGCAAGGTTGCTCCCCTATCCTTCTCATTGGATATTTTCCTCTCCCACTTCCTGTAGGTGAGTATGTCTGCAAGACTTGCTCTTGTGCTTTCCTCTACTATAAAATTATAGTTGTATTCTTGAAGTTCAAGAACCCATTTAGCTATTCTAGATGAGATACTCATATGTTGTACTACATATGGGAATGCATGATCTATTGTAAGAACAATGAAAGGCCTAGCAAGAAGGTAAGACCAAAACTTCCTTACTCCAAAAATAAGTGCATACATGAGTTTCTCTGCATCTGTGTATCTCTTCTCATTTTCTTTCATTACCTTGCTAGCAAAGTAAACAGGACACATGTGAGATATCTTCATATCCTTTTGGAGTAAGACTATTCCGATTGCTTCTTCACCTGCACTTGGACACACATAGAAAGTCTCTCCCATATTTGGAGGCATCAATGTGGGTAGAGTGTTGAGTACTCTTTTGATTTCTTCAAAACATTCATTATCGATATCCTCCCATGCAAAGACACTATCTTGTGCAAGATTTTGTAATGGAGATATGATTTGAGACAGAAGGTGGATGAACCGTGACATGTAGCGTACCTTTTGTACAAAAGTGAGGGTCTGCTTTGTTGTTGGAGGAGGAGGTAGAGCCAATAAGGCTTCCACTTTGGATGGATCAACTTGAATTCCCTTTTCTGATATGAGATGTCCAAGGAGAACTACTTCTTTCTCGGCAATATGAAACTTATCAAGATTCAATTGACCTCCAAGCTCATACAATCTTTTTAAGTCTTCTTCCACTTTTTGACAATGCATAGCTCTAGTGCTATATATGCAAAAGTCATCCATGCACACCCTTATTGATGATCCAAAGAATGGTTGAAAAACATAGTTCATAAACCTTTGAAACGTTGTAGGGGCATTGATTAGGCCAAAAGGCATTACCCGATAAACAAAGCATCCCCATGGCATAATGAATGTGGTCTTCCTTTGGTCCTCCTCAACTATCCAAATTTGAAAGTACCCTGAGTATCCATCACATACAGTGTACCTTTCATGATCTGCCAGTTCATTTAGAATTTCATCTTGAAAGGGTAGTTGGAAATGATCTCTCCTGGTTGCTGCATTCAAGGGTTTATAGTCTACACACACCCTCCATTTACCATTCTTCTTTGGGTTAACTACTATCGAAGACACCCATTCAGAATTTGATACAGGGTAAATGAAACCAGCCTTTATGAGTCTATTTACCTCATTTAACAGAGCCTCTCATTGAAGTGTTCTAATCCTTCTGAGCTTTTGCGCCACTGGCTTTGATTCTGGATTGATTTCTATATGATGTTGAATAACAGTTACACCTTGTATCTCATTATAATCTTTAGTGAACAATTTGGGGTACCTTTTGAGCATAATCTTTTAATGAACAATTTGGGGTACCTTTTAACAAACAATTTGGGGTACCTTTTAATGAACAATTTGGGGTACCTTTTAATGAACAATTTGGGGTACCTTTTAATCAACAATTTGGGGTACCTTTAATGAATAATATTTTGGAGATCGGCTTTGGGTGTAGAATCCTCACTTTTTGGTTGTTGTAGATTATCCTCTTTGCCTCCATCTTCCTTTCCTTGACGCCCATGACTTCGAGTGTTGATGAATCATTTTCAGTTGTTGATTCCTCACTGCTAGAATCGTTGTCATAGCATGAACTCTCTTCATCTATAGTTGTTTCATACCTGTGATCTTCCTTCTTCTGGTCCTTCAAATCATAAGTAATTGACTTTGTTCTATCATTTGGTTTAAGAACTAGAAGGCCAGAACCCCATTTCTGATCTGCTCTTACTACAATTAACCATGGATGTCCTAATATGATGGGGTAGCCCTCCCCTTTGGTTGCAATTACATACATATCCAAAGCAACCTCTATATCACATACTGTAACTCTTAAATTTTCAATTACACCAACACATTTTAGCAAAATGATTATTCGCTATTTTGGCTTGGTATGATGATGGTCCTGTCACGTCCAAGCCTAACCTATGCATTGTTTTTTCTATCATGACACACATCTGTGCTCCGCCATCCACGTACACATTGGAAATCCTTTTTCCTTTTACATATGCATCCACTGTGGGTACCACGTCATCACATGCATTCACTCTTATAAGGTTAATTTCCTTATTTTTAGCCCTCCTAGTGCTTACTAGCTTGGACCTTCCCTCCTAGTTTTTGAAGATAATTGGAGTAATTGTGGCCAAGAAATATTTGGTTTCTGTGTGTATGTATCCTCAATTAGGTCATAAGGTTTCATGCCCTTACCTAGAGGAAAGTCTTCCATCGTGATCTTCCTCCTCGGCCTTCTCTTTCTTTTACTAGCTTCACCTTCTACAACTCTTCCTTTCTTCATCTGTGTACCTATGTTGGAATCTTCGTCTTGAGATCGATCTCTATCTTGCACCCTTGTCCTCTTGATTGGCATTGTATCCATGGTCTCTTGTTCCTCGGTTAGCTCTAAAACATTCACTTGCCTTTGATCACTTTGAGCCGTTGGGATAGGAATATTTTCTTGCATTTGTTTTTGTTCATGTGCATATTGTGGCGGCCTCCTAATAGGATATATATCACATGGGTTACTATGAGGATGAGGGCAATTGTACATACCATGAACATGTTCGTTGCAACTGTAGCATATAAACTCTTGTGCTTGTCGTCGTTGTCCTCGATTTTGTTCCCGTTGTGGTTTGTCTTGTTGGCTCCTCACCAAGTTGAGTGTTATTTGTTCCAGTTGTTGTGTGAGCTTCTGCAAGATATCTTGTTGTGAAGCTTCTTCGTTCTCTACTTGTGCAGCTGGTACTAGGGGAACAACATCCATATGTTCTACTTTTTCAACTTTTGAAGACTGGAACCTTAATTTTTTACACTTAACTCTTGTTATATCTAATGCTTCTTCAAAAGTACCTAAAAATTATGACTCAACCTTTTGTTTTAGAGAAGGGAAGAGTCTTGAGATGAATCTATCCCTTTTCAAAAATTGTGGAGCTACTTCATTTGCCCCTAGGCTACTTTCCCAATTACTCCATACACATTTGAAACT
The DNA here is from genome assembly GCA_020310875.1 of Ceratopteris richardii. Taxonomy (NCBI): domain Eukaryota; kingdom Viridiplantae; phylum Streptophyta; class Polypodiopsida; order Polypodiales; family Pteridaceae; genus Ceratopteris; species Ceratopteris richardii. Next base: position 125,621,074 of record CM035424.1, read on the forward strand.
TAGATTCATAATTTGAAAAGTCTTCAAGTGTGACTTGCCTTAGTGAGAGCAATTGTTGCCACAATCCTTCTGGTGTATCCTTTTTTCCATATCGTGCTATGAGTGCTTCATACACTACTTCCCAGCTTCATGTTGCTTCGTTGGATAAGTTGTTGTACCATATTCTGGCTTCCTCCTTTAGGACCAATGGGAAAGCCTTTAGCTTGATTGCTTCTTGATCCCTTCCTGAGACAAGGTACGCCATCTCCAAGTTGTCCAAAAACTATGCAGCATCTTCATTGGGTCTTCCATAGAAGTGTGGGAAGATTGATACCATGGTTGAACTTGAAATTGGATTTCTTTCAAAAGAATGAAAATCCAGACGTCAAAACTAAGGATATATTATAGAACTGGAAGATAAAGGGTTCTTGAGATTCAAGGATTTCTGCCAAATGCTCTACCCCAAAATGATTTACTATATGTTGTTGGAAGAATATCTTCCTACTATATGTGATATGGACAGAAAAAAGAGGTCTTGGTTGATAAGGTTGGTTGGGACGAATGGGACGATTTTGGTTGTTGGGTTTTTGGAAATTCATGAAATTGAGTTCCTCAATGGGGGCACCAAGTTATGAGAGGGGCATTAAGGAAATGGCCTCTAACACTTCCTAGATGCTCAACTCATAAATAGAGAATGGAATTGAAGATGAGGGACACCAGGCTCCTACAAAATCACTCACATGAAAAAAACACATAGCACTACCAAGGCAGGGGTGGTCCGCGCAGCCTTGTCACACAAATACAATGGCACTCTTAGGGTGAGGGTGATCCACGCCGCCCTCTTAGTACACGTAAACACAATCAACACAAAGGTACTCTTAAGGCAAGGGTGATCCGCATTACCCTCTTAGTACCAACAAACAAACATTACACAAGTACTCTTAAGGCAGGGGTTGTTTACGCCGCCCTCTTAGTACCACCACAGAAAACACAAAACACTCACAAGAAAGAGATTCTCAATGACAAGAGGAGCCAGGTGATACCACAATCTTCAATGGGTTTGGGAATGATGGAGAAGAGGGAAGGAAGATGGAAGGAGTAAGAAATGAGAGAATAGGAGAGGGTGTATTGCATTAGGAAAAAAAGTGAACCCTGCATGGGCCTTGTAAGGATTCCTAATTTTTAGGGATTAAGCTTAATCTTGTTCTTTGTTAAGGGGACAAAGTGCATTTAATAGAGCACTTTTTGGTAGGCTGAAGTAGGCTTTTTTTTAGGCTGAGCTAGGACCTTCTCTCTCTTCTGCACATAGAGAGAGAGAAAAACCACTTTCCACCTCATCAAATCCGTCCATCTTTATGAATAAAAAAATGAGTTTTCTGAAAAAGTCTCTTTTTCAGCTATTCTTTATTCAAAATGGCCCATACTTTTATGTATATGTCAGAACTTAATTTTTTTAGACTTATTTTTATAAAAAATACTTAAAAAACATACTTTTCAAAATCCCTCCAAAAGTTAAGTGCCACATCATCAAACTCGTAACTTTGGTTGCCCCAAAACATGAATTTTTGAAAAAAAACTCATTTTCCCTCTAACATACTGAAAAAAGTCATTTTGACCTATCCACATACCAAAACACACTTTTTTTCTTGCACATAGCTACTGTACTAGCCATTCCAGCCATCTGTGTGCTTCTTCCCATTCGGTGTTGGAGTTTTGGAACATCATGGTGCTCACATGTATTATGAACATGACACCAGCACCAGCGCGTGCTCCTCACTCAAAGAGTGTACATGTTCGTGTTCCTACAGAATTTGCACCAACAACTAGAGGTAGCAATGACATAGATTCTCAAAATGCACGACGTGCAGCTGGAGAGAAGAATATTGATCTTTGGGTCCATGGTGCTTTGTATCCCTTGGATCCAATGGCTAATGTTCATCCTAGATTCCATACTATCTCCACATTTCTACAATTCCTTGGTTCCGGTGAAGATGGACTCCTAGGCTATTGCAAGCGATTGTCTAACCATTCTACATCTATAGCAAATTATTGGATGCAACAATGTCATCACAACCATTTCAAGATACACAGTTTAGAGAGTGCTATACACACTTTAGAAAGTGCTATCAAATCTTTGGATGAGCACAATAATAGACTCAAACAAGATGTGGAAGAAAAGGAGAGCACAATTACAAATTTGAAAGCCAATCTTACACAACTAAAAGAGACTCCACTTGGGATGAGATTTAGGAAACGACCATTATCATCCTTTCAAGCTCTTTCAACTGGTGGTGGAGCACGGAAGCGACGTGTTTACGCACTTAGGTATGTATTTCCTTTGTTTAGTTATGTTAAAAGACTTTTAGATTGAGATTCTTATTGTGCAGGTCATTTGTTGAAGATGCGAGTGCTTCCTCAACAATGGAGGATCAATTGAAGTTTCTGAATTCTTGTCTTAGCAACAAACATGTGCTTATGATCTTGGAGTCACCAATAGGAAATCACATCAAAACCCAAGTGATTAAAGATTTTGCAGGCAACTTAGAAGATATTATTAGTCCTAGTGAGGTACAGATGGTATGTGATGAAGCAGGTGTTAGTACTAGAGCGTACACTGCATTGTACAATCTTTTGAAGCAGGCTCTACAAAACAAAGGTATTTTCCAGAGCATTTTTCCATGCCCTTACAAGGTATCTGTGAGGACGAAGATAACCAATGAGGATGTAGCCAATACTCTTGGCAATTACCTGCATATAGAAGATGTTATGGCTGCATCCATTTATCATTCATCTACATCAAAGAAAGAGTTGAAAAACACATCTAGACAGGGATTCATCTACACAAAGTACAACAACATATTTGTCAATTTGGAGAGGCTCCAAAAGGAAATGGTTAAATTTTACAAATCCACACTTCAAGGTATATCCATTGTTTTGATAATGACATTCATAGTATTTTTAATAATATAATGTTTGTTATTTGATGTAGATTGTGGTTCCAAACTCAAGTTTGTATTGAAGCTAGACGAATGTCAAATCATAAAGGGACGCCGTATGGAGAGACTTAGTGTGACACTCATGAACGAAGCTATGGCCCATGCTATTATTGATGATAGTGAAGAATCTACCCATCACTTTACATATAGTGTCCAATCAGAGAAAGATATATGGTGGTTAGGTGCTATTGAAGTACCTAAAGAATCCAATGATGTTCTTACATGGATTTTCAATAGGATCCCATGGATCACAGAGGTGATAACTTCTCAAATTCATGGTGCCAAAATCAATGTAGAAAGCCTTGGTGATTTTGAAGTAGAGTGGCACTTAGGTGGAGACTTAAAGACTATCAAATGCATGTTAGGGTGCAAACAAGGTGCATCTACTCTCTATCCTTGTCCATATTGTACACGAGGTTATAAACGAACAAAGAGAAAACAAAACAACATAGATGATTTAGTTGATGACACAGATGCAACTCCATCTGCTGAATGGGATACACCTTTAATGAGGTGTCCCATGTTAGGTACACCTAATCGTGACATGTCAGATAAGGATTGGAATCCCATTATTCCATTCCCTTTAGTCAATGTCCACTTTTGCACCTTGCATGCCTTCATGAGAATTTTTGATAGACTATTGAAGCTCCATATAGAATACGCATTTGCCATGAAGCCAGTTGATAAATCTATTCAAGCTATAAAGAAATTGGAGGAACTTCTTAATTCAATTGGTTGTCATGGTGGAAATGTAACCCTAGTTGTTAAGAAAGTTGGAGAATCTCAAGATAGCTTGCAACAAGTGTCAATGACAGGGAATAAAGCAAGACATTTTTTTAGAAGAGGTACTAGCACTCAAAATAATGAACGTTATGAGCTGTGGAAAGACCTATGCATGATCACAACAGACAATGACTCTCAAGTTGATCTTTGTAATAAGAGAAAGAAAGTTTGGTCGAGTTTTGATAAGGTTGTAGGCTTAATGGGTCTGACTAGGTCTAGTGCTATTCAACGTCAAATGTTTCAAGAAACATTAGTGGAGTTCACCAAGTGTTTCATTCAATGTTGGGGAGAGAGCAATATAACACACTACATTGTAAGTGTAATCTTCTTCTACAAGTGTTCATTGCACTTACCTTTTTCCAATGTACTTAACAATTTTTAGCATATTTTGTTTGCACATGGAGCTTTTTTCATGCATCGATATGGGTCATTAGAGATTTTCAGTACCCAAGGAATGGAAAAGTCACACTACAAAGCGAGGGGTGTCTACTTCAAAAACACCCGACATGGTGGTGGCCCAATGCAATCAAACTACATGGAGGAGATGTTTAATTGGTTTTACCGCACTACATTCTCGAGAAAGTTTTTTGTGGAACGACTTAGGGATTCAAAATTGGCAAAACTTGCAAGAAAGATGCAACACAACATTGCCAGTGAGAAATGGAAGTCATCGTTAGGTCCTCTTCATCATGCTCAGTGGCGTGCAAGGAGACAACGAGAAGGCTCAGCTTGGAAGTAAAGTGAATTCGCTATTTCCCATTATGTGGTAATACATATGATTATTGTAATCTTGATTTCAATGTGTTATTATTTAATATATAATATTCTGTATGGTTTTAAACAGGTTTTGTCCGTTCTAGTGTGAACAAACAGTTTTTTAAAAAACTCTATAAATAGAGAGAACTCACTTCATTTCACACTTTTTGCAACTCAAGAGAATGGCACGCACCAAGCAAACTGCAAGGAAAGATTGCGTCTTCTTTCCTAGCCCTCATCTAGGGACACAACGCCCACCATGGTTGCAACCCCCCCAAAGGCCTCGAAGTGGTTCCCAGAGCACATCTGTGCCTGTGTCACACGATGGCACACCACCTGGGAGCAATTCAGTGCGAGAAAATGAAGTGTCCAATATACAAGATTATTACACTCCAGGACGATCAGAGACCATTTCAGATGATTGATGGAGAGTGTTAATCTCCAAAAGAACAACTTACTCTTGTGATTAGAGCACCTCCATACCAAGAGTAAGTCAAACACTTCACTAATTTAGAGGATCAATTGCTAACTTATCAGAAATTAACAAATCTGTGAAGAAGATGATACACAGAAAAGTCTGCTGCATTGTTCATTCACATTGACCTATCAAATCTGTAAAGTTTTTGATGAAACTTTGTACGAATCATCTCCTAGAGATTGCGCAACTATTCCAAGTTGAATTACTCCAAAAGATTAAGTATAACTTGAGAAATTGATTTCTCAAGTTACCTATGTCAGAAACTGTTATCCAAAACAGTCGACTCTACACCTGTAACTTTTAAGACTTGGTTCTCCTTGAATAGAACCCGTTTTACAAAATGCTTCTAGACATAAGTAGCTTATCTTCCAACTTAAAGATTAAGCCCTTACTCATGCAAAACTTTAAACTGTGCTAGGAGAAATGACCAAAACATTGACTTCGAAATCTGCGCCTGTTTTAGGAACCTGTGAGCACACTTCACATATGAATGTTCCTACATTTAATTCACTCAGCCTGATTACAATTGGAAGCTAAAACTTTGCACAGAGGTCAAGCAACTCTCAACTTAGACTTGTACAAAAGCATTCCACAATTGATCTATTGTAGAAGGAGAACACGCAGAAACATCGGGCGCACAATTTTCATTTACTCAGAGAAAATACAACTGAGTGATGAGAGCTAACACAAATTCACTTTCTTCTATCTTATGACTTCTATCTCCCTCATTCTTGACTTCTAACTAATGTCACATAAGCTCTCATTTGCTCTCACACATGCCCCGACTTTTCTCAAGGTATTTATAGAAAATTTGTACATAATTCTTACTGAACAAAAGATCTAAGTCATCTATGACTATGCTAATGTACATATGTGTACACTTCTCTTGTCCTCTGATTGTGATCTTCTTCCACACTTTAGGAATTGATTCTTCCTTCATCATTTGATCTTCCAAGCCTTCAATTGGTGATTGGTATGCACCAACAGCTCCCCCTCAATCATCAATTGAGGTCTTCTCTGTCTTCTTGATACTTGCCATGTCTTTGAACCTTTGTAACTTAGGTCCATCCAAACTCTTTGTCATCATATCTGCCACTTGTTCTTTTGTTGGAGTGTACATCACTTCAATCTCTTTATCAAGTACCTTTTCCCTCAAGAAATGATACTGAATCTCTATATGCTTAGTCCTGGCATGAAAAACAGGGTTAGCTGCCAAATACAAAGAACTCATGTTGTCTCCAAAAATTATTGGAGTACTATGATCAATCTCAAAACTTTTCATCAATGTCTTCAACCATATGACTTCTTTTGCAGCTTCTACCATTCCCTTATACTCAGCTTCTGTGGATGATAAAGCAACTGTGTGTTGCTTCTTTGAACACCAAGACACTAACTTGTCTCCAACATAACATAGATATCCATGAGTAGACCTTCTATCATCTGAGTCACCTGCCCAATCTGCATCACTAAACACTTTGATTCTTGTGTCAAAAGTGTAACCATAATACAAACCTTCACTTAGGGTTCCCTTGATATATCTGAGTACCCTTTGGGCTGCAATCCAATGAGTCTTCTTTGGACAATGCATGAATTGTGACAACACACCTACTGCATATGATAGATCTGGCCTTGTCAAGGTAGCATAGATTAGACTACCTACCAAACTCTGATATTTCTTCATGTCATTGAACTCTTCACCTCCATACCTGCTTAATTTATGATTTACCTCCAATGGTGTAGTTGAGGTCCTGCAATCTTCCATGTTAAACTTAACTAGAAGATTCTTCAAGTATCTCTCTTGTGAAACATATACTCCATGTTGAGTATACACAATCTGCATTCCTAGAAAATAAGATAAGTTTCCCAAATCACTTATCTTAAACTCCTTCTCTATTTGCTTCTTGAGTTCATTGATTCCTTGAGCATCTGTTCCTGTAACAATAATATCATCAACATAAATGCACATGTAAATATATCCATTTTCACTTGCCTTCACTAGCAAGCTACTATCTGCCTTTGATGCTTGAAAACCACATTCATTCAAGAACTTGACCAATCTGTAATTCCAAGCTCTTGGGGCTTGCTTTAACCCATATAAAGCTCTCTTGAGCTTACACACATAATCTGATCCAATTGATTCCATGAAGCCTTCTGGTTGCTCCATATATACTTCATCTGCAATGTAACCATTAAGAAAAGCATTTTTCACATCCAATTGTGACAATTTCCATCCCTTGCAAGTAGCAATAGCAATCAATGTCCTAATTGTGGACATCTTAGCAACAGGACTAAAGGTCTCATCATAATCTACCCCATAAGTTTGGGCATAACCTTTAACCACTAGTCTAGCCTTATATCTAGACACCTTACCATCTGCAAACCTCTTTGTTTTATATACCCACTTGCATCCAATGACCTTCTGATTCTTTGGTCTTGGTACTAATTCCCAAGTTCCATTTTCAAGTAGAGCATCATACTCTTCTTGCATTGCCTTTTCCCAATTCTGTTTACCTTTGACTTCTTCATAAGTAGTTGGATCTTCTTCTGTTTTCACAATGTAAGCATAATCTCTTGTTGTTAGGAAAGATGTATCATAGCTATACCTTATAGGCTCTTTCCTTTCTCTTGTAGATCTCCTGATTTCTGCACTTCTTGAAGTTTCAGCCTCATTTGATTCTGGATCAAATCTTGGCCCTTCTTCTTCATGATCCTGCACTCTACATCTAGAGTCAACTTCATCAACAATTTCTTCACATACTTTTACCTTTGCCTTTCCTTTCCTTTGTATTTCTTCAACACCTGCATACTCATTTGGTGATCCTGTATACCATATATTTTGCTCATCAAATGTTACATCTTTAGTAACAAGAAATTGCTTTGTGGATGGACTCCACAACCTGTAACCCATTTGTCTATCATCATATCCAATAAACACATACTTCTCTGCTTTTGGTTCTAGCTTATGTCTTAATTGTGAAGGAACATAAGCATATGCAATACATCCAAATACTTTGCAATGATCAAGACTAGGCTTCTTACCCCACCATGCTTCATAAGGGGTTCCTCCATCCAAAGCTTTGCAAGGCAACCTATTCACAAGGTATGTTGCAGTATTAATGGCTTCTGCCCATAAGTAATTTGGACAATTCTTTTCCTTCATCATGGCTCTTGCAAACTCTACAAGAGTCCTATTCCTCCTTTCTGCTACTCCATTTTGTTGAGGGGAGTACCTGCAAGTCACTTCTCTTTTGATACCTGCATTCCACAAATAATCATCAAACTCTTTTGAGAAATACTCTCCCCCTCCATCTGATCTTAACCTCTTTAGCTTTTGTCCTGTGATCCTTTCTGCATAAGCATGGAAATGTTTGAATGTCTTGAAGACTTCTGATTTGTCCTTGATTACATACAAAGTAATCCACCTGGTTGCATCATCAACAAACAACACATAATATCTGGATCCATTTATGCTATAGTCCCTTGAGGGACCCCATACATCTGTATGAACCAATTCAAGCATGTTTGAATACTTGTACCCTGATTTGTTATAAGAACTTTTATGTGCTTTACCTAATTGACAAGCTTCACACTTGTACACCATATGTTGCCCTTCAATGTTTGGCAATCCAAGCACCACCTGATTCTTTGACATCTCCTTTATAGCTCTCTCATTGAAATGACCTAGCCTCTTATGCCATAGGTCTAATTCAGATACCTTTTGACCTCCATAGGTAAACAATGCATGTCCCACATTACCTTGGACTTTGAGAGTGAACAATCTTCCTTCCTTTTTACCTGCAATTATGGTTCTATATCCCTGATTTGGATCTTGTACATAGACACCATCATTTGTGAATCTTACCTCATATCCTTTCTCCACAATTTGCCCTACACTTATCAAATTTTTAGGAATAGTAGGAACATAAAGTACCTTGCTCAGAAGTGTACTTCCACTCTTTGTCTTCACTGATCCAATGCTCTCCACTTTATGTTTGGTATTGTCACCTGTTTGGACTGTATGTCCATTCACCCTTGCTTCCATATCAGTCATCAAGGATAGATTCCCACTCAGATGATTGCTACACCCTGAGTCAATATAAAACACTCTTTGATCTTCTCCCATTGATTCATGAGTTGCATTCAAGATAAGAGTCATGTCATCCTTCTGATCTGATGCATAATTGTAATAGTTATTGTTGTAGGACTGAGATTGGAAGTTTCTTCCACCTCCTCTACCATATGATGTCCTACCACCTCTTCCTCTGAAATTGCCTCTTTGGTTTCTGCCTCCTCTACCTCTTTGACTATAATTCTGATTGTTGTATCCTCCACTTTGATTATTATACCAACAATCATTTGCCAAATGATTTGTTCTGCCACAAATCCAACAAGCTTTAGCATTATCTTTGTTCTTACCTCCTCTTCCTTTACCTCTGAAATTTGTCTTCCCTTTTGTGAAATTAGCTTGATTTGAATTCCCTTCATCATCATTTGATTGCTTTCCCTTGCCATTCTTTTTCTTGTCTTTGGAGTACATAGCTTGACTTGTACTTCTATCATTGTCTCCTTTAAGATCCTGCTCAAAGGTTAGCATGTGTCCTAGCAATTGATTAAGGTCAGGAGTAAAGTGATCAAGTGACAATTCTATGGACAAGATAAAAGGCTTCCACTTCTCATCACCTCTTAGACCTGTAAGTATTTGTCTTACCAACTTTTCTTCTTCAATATCTTCATCCACTGCTCCCAAGCTATCTGCAATATCTTTCATTCTTGCCACATAATCTGAAATTGATTGTGAGCTCTTCTTCTTGAAGGTTGTGAACTCAGCCCATAGTGAAGACTTCCTTGACTTAGTTGTATTTTGGAAATGCTCTTCCAAGGCATTCCAAACATCTGTAGCACTTTCCAAACCTCTAATGTGAGGTAGAAGGTAATCATTTACAGCCATGTAGATGATACTCCTTGCTTGAGCATCCTTTCTCATCCAAGTCTTCAACATTGCAAGTTCTTCCCTAGTAGGAATACTTGGATCTGCAAATTCTGGTTTTTCTTCATCTCCTGTAATAAATGATATAAGGTCTTTGCTCATGAGGTGTGCTTCCATCCTCATGGACCATGCTGGATAGTTCTCCCTATCTAGCTTATCAATCTGCAAGCTTTCTCCCATCTTGTATCCACCTGTATATTGAAATCTTCAAGCTTTACAAACAATGTATGTACCTTTACTTTGAGTTGAACTCCTTTTGCCTTTCTTGATGTCAAATAGTCTTCTCCTCGAGCTTTGACTCCAAGCTTTCACTTCTTAATCCTTCAAGTGTTGAATCTCTTGAATCTGCAGCAGTCGGGATCCTCCTTTTCTTCAAATTGATGTCTCCTGCTCTAATACCACTGATGGAGAGTGTTAATCTCCAAAAGAACAACTTACTCTTGTGATTAGAGCACCTCCATACCAAGAGTAAGTCAAACACTTCACTAATTTAGAGGATCAATTGCTAACTTATCAGAAATTAACAAATCTGTGAAGAAGATGATACACAGAAAAGTCTGCTGCATTGTTCATTCACATTGACCTATCAAATCTGTAAAGTTTTTTATGAAACTTTGTACGAATCATCTCCTAGAGATTGCGCAACTATTCCAAGTTGAATTACTCCAAAAGATTAAGTATAACTTGAGAAATTGATTTCTCAAGTTACCTATGTCAGAAACTGTTATCCAAAACAGTCGACTCTACACCTGTAACTTTTAAGACTTGGTTCTCCTTGAATAGAACCCGTTTTACAAAATGCTTCTAGACATAAGTAGCTTATCTTCCAACTTAAAGATTAAGCCCTTACTCATGCAAAACTTTAAACTGTGCTAGGAGAAATGACCAAAACATTGACTTCGAAATCTGCGCCTGTTTTAGGAACCTGTGAGCACACTTCACATATGAATGTTCCTACATTTAATTCACTCAGCCTGATTACAATTGGAAGCTAAAACTTTGCACAGAGGTCAAGCAACTCTCAACTTAGACTTGTACAAAAGCATTCCACAATTGATCTACTGTAGAAGGAGAACACGCAGAAACATCGGGCGCACAATTTTCATTTACTCAGAGAAAATACAACTGAGTGATGAGAGCTAACACAAATTCACTTTCTTCTATCTTATGACTTCTATCTCCCTCATTCTTGACTTCTAACTAATGTCACATAAGCTCTCATTTGCTCTCACACATGCCCCGACTTTTCTCAAGGTATTTATAGAAAATTTGTACATAATTCTTACTGAACAAAAGATCTAAGTCATCTATGACTATGCTAATGTACATATGTGTACACTTCTCTTGTCCTCTGATTGTGATCTTCTTCCACACTTTAGGAATTGATTCTTCCTTCATCATTTGATCTTCCAAGCCTTCAATTGGTGATTGGTATGCACCAACAATGATGAGCCACCAACAAGGACACCCATCAAATCAAGACCCAAACAGAAGTTGATCAGAAGGAGTGTACCAGAGAGCGACGAAGAGTCATCCCAAAATGAGGAAAGCAACAATCAACCACCATGGAATGATATGCAAATACCAACGAGCCATAGGGTGACACATGGAGGTAAGACACTTCCACAAGGACAAGGGCAAATACCAACAGAGGAGGAAAGAGAGCAAAGTCAACAACCACATCAACAACAAAATGTGCAAGATGAAGCTGGGCCCTCACATCGTGTACATCGGAGAAAAAGAAACTATCAACCTCGACGTCGATCTCAACGCCAGCCAAACATACCTCCCAACCCAAGAGCTCCACAAAGACGAAGGAAGCACTGCAGGGCTTTTGCAGAGATACGACACTACCAAAAGTCCGTTGAACTACTCATACCACGAAGAGCTTTTGCAAGGGTAGTGAAAGAGGAACTACAAAGCTACCAAGCAGGTCTAAGAATACAAGGGATAGCACTTGAAGCACTTCAAGAGGCAGCTGAGGCCTACCTCATCTCCATGCTTGAGGACTCTAACCTCTGTGCTATCCATGCCAAGAGAGTAACCATACAACCGAAGGACATTCAGCTAGCAAGAAGAATTAGAGGAAATAACCCATGATGTGTATATTATACCCTATGATAGGCTAATTTGCGATGTAATACAATGGATAATAGAAAATTTTGTTTTGACTTATATTCTTTGTCTCTTTTTTCTCTCTCACTCTCTCTCTCTCTCTCTCTCTCTCTCTCTCTCTCTCTCTCTCTCTCTCTCTCTCTCTCTCTCTCTCTCTCTCTCTCTCTCTCTTTCAGTCAGTTATATATGGATTCAGTTAAACATGCATGCACTTGCCTATTGTTTTATGACTAGATATGTTCCTTTTCTACATACTGGTGTGCAACATGTCCTTTTCATACCAAAAAACCCCCAGCCACAGAAACGCGGGATTCAGCCCTGCAAAATTTTTGCAGGGCTGAATCCCGCGTTTCTGTGGCTGGGGTTTTTTTTTGCAATATTTGGTCTTTGGTAAGCATAAGACATATGGTAGAGATGCAATGGTCTAGGTATTAAGAGGTTATACCCTATAGGAATTGAGATCATTAGCTACTAAAGGCTGAGTTTATACCCTACTGAAAACTTCTGGTCCTGATAATACCAAAACCAATTGAAAATCTGAAATTACATAGTTTCCTATGTATTGTAGCACCTAAAAACACTAGATAAGGCCAAAAAAGCCCCAGCCACAGAAACGCGGGAAACAGCCCTGCAAAAATTTTGCAGGGCTGTTTCCCGCGTTTCTGTGGCTGGGGCTTTTTTGGCCTTTTTTAAGCATATAATCATACAGAGGACCAAAGCACAATACAAAGACCCCCAATTAGATACAATTTGTGGAGAGAAGATAAGTTCAATTTTTTAGCACATTCATATACAGAACTAGACAAATGATGAAAAAAAAAGTTTGTATTATCAAGACATTACATCATTTCTCAGCTGCCTTCAATTTCTCCACAACTTTCTTTCTCCTTTGGAGAGATTGAGGCAGCTGGTAAGTCAATACAGATCTTGATATTACATGGGGGTCTTGCATTCCAAGACTCATGGCGATACCTATTTGCCCTAATACTTTTCCTCTAAAATTAAGTCCTAAAGTAGTTACAACTAAGGATTTCCTAACCAAAATGACACAATTAGTGCCTTGGGTAATTGTACATAAACACAAAATCTTGCTAAGGGCCTTCAAGCACCAAGTGATGAAGTGCCCATCGGGACTGTAGTCTTTGTGTATGATAACAAAATCATCCTTTGGCAACTTTCCGATGTAGTTTGCCAAGGATGCACCACTCCCACGAGAAGCTCGATCCCCACCAGACCTTGCTGCGAACTTGTCGAGCTCAATTGCTTCCTGTTAAGAACAAATGAGAATTCAAGCTCTTACAATGTTAACTTAAAATTATCGATTTATTTAATTCAATTACCACTTACATCATGAAGCTTGTCTTCTTCCTCCCCTCTTCCAGGGGCATCAAGATCAATGCTAGAGTGGGCCATGCCACTCTGCTCTGCTACATGGGATGTAGGAATTTTTTGCTTCAGTATCCTCTCCTGTGCTGCACTGAACTCCTCCTCTGTAGTAGAATTGTTGTCATCATTTAAAATATCAGCACACACCATTGATATGGTGTCTGCCACAGAATCCCCAAGTGGGATGGACTTCTTTTCAAGTATGTCAGATGTGTTGTCAAGTGGAACATCTGACATTGTGGAGAAAATACTCAAGCATTCATCTAGACGTAGACCGAATGCCTTCTCAATGTCATGGAGTAAAATAAATTCCTCTCCATCCACAACGATGCAGGAGAGATATTCAAGTTCCACCTCTGGTAATGTGGGCTCAGAGGGGTTGAGATTTGAAGGGGGGGCCTCCTCCATGCTTGATTGCACATGTAGTTTATCCTCAACACCACCAGGGAATTCTTGGTGGATTGTAATGCTTTCTTTGGAAAAATTTATGGCCTCTGGTTGAGGCTCATTCTTCTCCTTAACAAAACCCCCAGTGGCAAGGTTGGGGAGCTCAACAGGTGTAGGTTCCGGCTCCTCATTAATAATAAAATATGTTGTTGCAGTGTAGGATAGGTACTTTGTACCCATCCTCTTCTTTTTGTTAAGTTTTTTTACTAATGGCACAGAGTCATCTAGTAAGTGCCCAGCAGTTTCCGCAATTGCCATGAAGCGCTTAAGGCGCTTCATGAAGGCTTCATCGCCTCTATGTATGTAGAGTAGAAGGTCACATGGAACCCATTTACCCTCATAAGGCGGTATTTCTATAGAAAAACGCAAGATGTAGTACTCAAGGAACTCTATGATTTCCTTGAGCACATCAGAGTTTAGTTGAATTGTTTTGTCTAGATCAGGGACCCTAGACAGTAGGTCATACAAGTGGTTCTGACCTTTGAACTCAGTTGATTCCAAGAACTCATTGAAGAGTTCACGTGGACGTTTGAGTTGCAGGGTACTGGAGGATGCGGCAGCCATTGCGCGTGATGCTAGCTTGTGTGCGTACTCTGCTAGTGATTGTAGCTCTTCTTGGTTGCAAAAGTGAGAAATGAGAGAATAAGTGTTGCTTTTATAGTAGTTTCAAAATTTTAAAGTGAGTGGGACCCATTTTAAAACTAAAACTGATACCTTCAAATAAAACAGTCATGCACAGAACTCTCAGAAAAAAAACTTTTGCTCATAAAAAGATTGAACAGAATCATTAACCAGAATAAGATACACGACAACACAATAGAAAAAAAAAATTCTCAGAACTTTAAAATTATAATAAATTGCCATTGGAAAAACCAAAGATTTGGCAAATTGTACATCATATTGAGATCAAAAAATTTTACATGCTACATGTCTTGCATGTTAAATACATTGTTGCAGATGTAGGATTATAAATGGAACATAGGTGTGTGTACACTGTAGCACTCAAATAGTCCTTGAGCTATGACAATGAAAGTTGAGTTCCATCCACACTCCATTCAAGGAGGACTTTAATTTTATCCTCCAACCTCTTACCAATCTGCAGACAAATAGAAAACTTTAAATGAACATATTTGAGTGTAAGAATTTGTATAAACAAAAGAAGAAATACCATATGCTACTTACCTTATGCCCTTGTATTCTGAACTTTGATTGATCCAGATCCTCAAATCCCATGATTACTAGATGTTCTCTCACGTTGGCAAGAGTCCAATGATGATTTACTGAAATAACTTCCATTTCATTGTTGGGTAGATTTATCTTAATTTCAAATGAAATTAAAACACCCTCAGAACTTTGTAATGGTATCCATTCACCAAGTTTACACATCCAACGATCATAATAGAATTTAATGTACAATGAAGTACGATGTTTCAAGTATCGAAATCCTATGCCTGTTGCACCAATTTTACAAATGTATCTATCCCCTTTGGTGCATCCTTCTACAAGTCCCCATTTTTCACCTAGCAAACACTCTACCTGCTCATACGTGATATCTTTTAACATGAACATTCTTGACGTCTCTAGAATTGTGAATATCTGAAATAAATGTACAAAACAATGAACAGGAACACACCAGTGTAATCCTATAGATCTTGAAACTCTTGTAAATTTCAAAGAGTTGTGTATGTCCATCACCATCTTATGCTTCAAAGATGTTAATGTCCATACATCAGGTTGCGGCCACTCAAGCTTTAAGAGAGAATCTACCTTAATCATCTCTAACTTGCCAAAATCATTTGATGAAGAGGGTACAACATATGTATGTGTGTAAAAGAAAACTCTCTCACATAATAGCTGAGCAGGACGGGCTTGTGGAAAGACTATCGACCCAACATCTGCATGCAATGCTTGGAAAGTACCTGTAAGACTATGAAGTGGTTGTTCTTCCACCAAGGTAGAAGGAAATATGTCTACAACAAAAAAATACACAACTTAGCTAGGTATATTCTGAAATTTGGACAAAAGTCAATGAGTAATACTTACAGTTGATAGGATATCTCATTTTGTTTGAGTTTTCCAATTTCATGGTTGACATTGTGAACACATGTTGTACAATGGCAACAGTTTCACCATTTTTGAGCTTTTTGAAGCCTAGTAACTTCCCTTTCCAATGAAGATCCAAGTTTCCACGATCTCTCACACGGTGAGGACCAACACCAGAGGGTTGCATGTACACCCATGCACCTTTGCAGAACTCCTGTCCTAACCAAAATCCTTCTGGAGCCTTGATATTGTGACATTTTATCGCGATAACCTCATCTTTTGGACGTCTATGAGATTTAGGTTTCTCCATTGGAGATCAGGCTATGGAAATGACAGTAGGAATTCAAAGAAGACGATGCATAGAGAAAGAAATGGAGATGCAGGAGCTGCAATGGTGTGCTAGGGAGAGAAAGTAGTGGAAAGAGATGACTTTTTGGGACCTGGGTATGAAAATGGGAGGTTTTGGAGGGAGAAAGTTGCATTTTGAGTTATTTTTGAAAAAGTCACTTTTTTCACTTCAGTTCATGCACGGATTTTGATTTAGAACCCAAAAATAGCACTTTTGATCCTAAAAAGTGGTTGGGGGACCATTAAATGGTGTTATGATGAGTTTTATAACTTTTTGAAAATTTTGAATTTTTGGGCCCAGGTAAGTTACGAGATTCCTTTCTCTCTCTAGAGGCAAAACCTGAACATAGGGGAATCCTGTCCCCTCATCCCCCTTCAGCCTAGTGATTTATAGGCTATAGACTGTGTCCACCACCCTCCTCTCATTGGTCCATCACTAATCACTCCTTAATCCAAAAGGCCCATGCAGGGTTCATTTTTTTCCCTAATGGGATAGAATAAGCAAAGGTTCAAGGTAATGGAAATGGAAGGAATTAGAGAAATGAACTTGATTGAAATAGAAAATATTACAAAGACATGGGGGACTTACAAATTAGGAGCTTGTATAGCTCTCTCAATACAATGACATAGGGTAGACTCCTTCTCGTAGGTTTGGAGAGTTCACTACACCCGCAGTGTGTACTTGCATACAACTCTTCTTGTTCTTAGAGGGCACCCAAGGGGTCCTTTTATAGGCCTTTTGGGGATATATTTAGGGATTATATTTTGAGATAAATCTTCTAGATATTTTACATTTGTGGTGGAATAGGATTTGTTTACAAACATCTAGAAGATTCTAGACTCAGGAGGGTGTGATATTTAGCCTGTTTTTACATATTTCTTGGATATTAAGAGGTTGTATTACAAAAATATGATTTTTTCTCCTCCAAATGTGTGAAAGGGGTCCAATCCACAGAATTTTGACTTTGTTGCATCATTCTTTTGAGTTTGGGGCCCAAGAATATAAGATATATGCATAAACAAAAGGTTTCCTACGTTGAAAATTCAAAAAGGTGTGGTGGGGCTATGGGGCCTTTGGAAAGACTTTCGTTTCATTGTAAAGAGAGTGGGAAAAGTTTTAAATACTTGAATATTCTAGACTTTCCATCTCTCTTTTATATTTCCCTTCTATATTGATCATTTCTCTTTTATTGTAGGGAGAGCTAGTCATATTTTTAGTGGCAGAGCCCACTTGACTTCTATCTTTCGTATTTATTTTATAGATATCCATATCATAGGGAAATAAGATAAATAACATATTACATATATAGAATAAGCTTATGGCTAGAGGAGGTATCAAAAATCTAGCCCTCAACGTCTAACTCCAACAATTGGTATCAAAGCAGGTCGCTGCTTCATCTAGGCATCGTCGACACTCCTCCAGTCACAGTCTCAGAATCGCACAAAATTTGGTACGTATACTCACGGTGATTAGAAGATCAAAAGAGCTTTGTTGTGTGGTGACAAAATCATGATCTGAGCTCGTTTCGACCTCCGAATGCACTATCGTAGTGCTTCTATAGGCTAGTTCATCTTCTTGCACCAAAGATATATACGAGTTTTGGTTCTGCAGTATAAGCATCTCAAAGTCTATTACAGGTCTAACAGAACTCGTTTGGGTAGTCTGGTTCAACTTTGTCAGATACGATCATTTTTCTACATCAAGGTATTTTAGTGAGTGGTCATGGCTAAAAGTAGTGATGTATTCCATATGTTGGTTGTTGAGGATAAGTTGGATGGTACCAATTATCCATTGTGGGCTTATATGATGCATCATGTTTTGGTTGCAAAAGGATTGTGGAATATTGTGCAGGGTGTTGAAAAATGTCCTATTACACTTGCAAACACAGGTACTGCAAATACAGGTACTAAATCTGATGCAGATGGTATCGAAGATGGTGATATTTTACATATTCCTATTCGTGTTGTTGTTTCTGTTGCACCTACTGCAAAGCAAATTCATTGGGATGGCAGAGACGCTCAAGCGAATGCATTGATAGCTTTGTCTATCAAACGTGTCATTATTCCTCACATTCACTCTTACAAAACAGTTAAGGATGCTTGGATACACTTACCACATTGTATCAGGCTAGGAATGAGGCTCATGTTTCTTACCTCTGAAAACAGTTGGAGAGTGAGCACATGAATGAAGGTGATTCTATGGACAGTTTTCTAACAAGATCAAGGATTTGAAGGAACATTTGATTTCTGCAGATGAAGTCCTTCCTGACATTTCACTTGTGCAGACTGTTCTGAATGGTCTTCCTAACTCATATCAGAGTTTTGCTTCTACTCTTCGTGTGATGATGAAAGGAAATCCAAATGCCTTAACATTTGAAGAGTTAGTTTTTGTTTTTTTGCACGCAGACTAGTCTAGGCAGAACAGGTCTATTATGCATGTTGGAGATCAAGATCTCCTAGCTAGTCAGAAGGAAAAAGGTAAATGGAGCTCTTCTACTAGTAAGCAAAAATCTGCAAATGCTACACATTCGAAGAAGGAAGAAAAAGATGAGAAGAAATCAAAAAAGTAGAAATTGTTTTGCAAATACTATAAAGCAAATGATCATGCTATTAAAAGATGTCCAAAACTGGCTTCTAAAGAGGCAAAGAAGAAGCAGGTTGGAATGGTTGTTGCAGAGGCCTCCACACCGAAGTTAGAGTCTGCTAATCTAGTGTAGAATGAAGAATGGGTGTTTGCTATTGTTTGCAATTTTGACCCATCTTCTAATGAGTAGTGTCTGCAATAGACTCAGATGTTTGGTACTTTGATAGTGGGGCAACCAAACATATTACTTCGCACCATAGTTTCTTCACTTCACTAGAGCCTGCCCCTACAAGCAATACTATGACACGCACCAACAGCTCCTCTTATCTTGTCATGGGAGTTGGTAAGATCATTTTGACTATTGCTGACGGTAGTTCTTTCACTTTGTCAGGTACTTTATTTGTGCTAGGGATCAAGAAGAATATGTTATCACTTTTGGCTTAAGCCAAGATTGGCTTGGTTGTGAAATTTGTTGATGACAGGTGTACAGTTCATGATCTGTCGAATGGCAATGTGATTATTGCTTCTGGCATTTTATGTCATGGGTTTATAAGATCATAGAGTATGAAAGATCCGTGAATGATTAAGCATGTATTTGAAGTATTTTGATGGCGATGCACCACAGTGCACTCTCCTTCTTGAGAGCTCCCCGATGATATCCTCAGTGTAGAAAATCGAGCTCCTAGGGTTGCACACGATACTCCGTAGAAAGGTTGTAGAATACACAAAAAAAAAAGTACATGGAGCACGAACACAGACTTCTTAGGTGTTACAAATGTGGTTGAACTTACAGTCTATGACTGACCAGGCCACTATATGTTTTATTAAAGAACATATACAAAGAAGTGTATAGTGGCCATTTGGCCTTTCACATGGACAGTAATGATAACAATCTCCCACTAAAGGCCAATATGTCTAAAGTAACTATGGGAGAAAACTAAAGAATGATAAAGAATACCTGAGTGTAAGTATAAAAACTATACCTCCCACTTGATGGGCATGTTGGCATGTTACACATTATACAAGTGACTGTGTAAGATCATGAATCAAGTAACCCCCATCAAATGACAATAGTGTCAAGAGATATCCTGTGGTAGAGCTTTAGTCAAAGCATCTGCAACATTATCTCGAGTGTGAACCTTCTCAAGAATAATGCATTCAGTGGCTAAGAAACCTCTAGTGAAGTGATACCTCACCTTAATGTGCTTGGTCTTTGCATGATAGACCGGATTCTTAGCCAGTACAATGGCACTCTGACTATCACTAAGCAAACGAGCTACATGCTGAGGTAAACCCATATCACAAGCAAGACGAGAAAGCCAAAATGCTTCCTTACATGCCTCACTTACTGCAACATACTCTGCTTCTATGGTGGAAACAATTTTACATTCTTAAAGATGAGATCTCCAAGAGATAGCATCTCTAGAAAAATGAAAAATGTACCCTGATGTAGACTTACGATTGTCTACACAACTAGCATAGTCAAAATCTGTGTAACCTATAATGGATGCTTTCCCTCTACCTAAGCATAGACACTTGTCCTTAGTGCCAGTCAGATATCAGCTTGACTGCTTCCCAATGTTTCTAGCTAGGATTTGACATATGTCTACTCACAACTCCCACTGCAAATGCAATGTCTGGTCTCATTGCTATCATAACATACATGATTTTACCAACAATAGACTTATAGGAAATTTTTGTCATGAATTCCTTTTCCTCATCTAATTTGGGGCAATCATCCTTGCTCAATTTCACATATGTGGGTAAAGGTGTACTCAATGCCTCACTTTGAGACAAGTATATGCATCTTTTACTCCTATCAGGAGTAATGCGCATGCCAAGAATATGTTTGACATCCCCCAAATCCTTCATATCAAATGTCTGACTCAACTCCTTTTTGAGAATTGACAAGTCATAAGAAGACTTCCCAGCAATCAACATATCATCGACATAAAGTATCAAGCATATCAAGCTGCCATCTGAGCATCTCTTTGTGTAGAGATAATGATCCTCATTGCTTCGAGAATAGCCTTGAGACTTCATAAAAGCATCAAACTTTTGGTACCATTGTCTAGGAGACGGTTTAAGTCCATACAAATTCTTCTTGAGCTTACAAACTAGACTTTCCTTCCTAGGAACTACATAACCCTCTTGTTGTCCCATATAGATCTCATATGTAAGTCTCCATGCAAGAAAGAAGTCTTCACATCCATTTGGACTAGCTCTGTCTTCCATTGCAACCAATCCAAACAACATGCACAAGAAAGTCACCTTGACCACCGGAGAGAAGATTTACTTGAAATCAACACCATGTTGTTGCTTAAAACCCTTTGCAACAAGTTGTGATTTATACTTTGGAGGATCATTATGTGATCTAAATTTCAGCTTCTATACCCATTTACATGGTAAAGCTTTCCTGCCCTTTGGCAAAGGTACTAGATCCCAAGTACCATTCTTGTGAATAGAATCCAACTCACTCTTCATGACACGCTCCCACTTGACATGATCCTCTGTTTGCATAGCCTCTTTGTAGCAAGAAGGCTCACCGGCATCTGTTAACATAACATAATCTAAACCTGGAACATATCTATCAGATGGATGTGAGACACGTGTAGAGCATGTCAATAGTTGCTGAATAGGAACATGTGCACACTGATCTGATCAGACATTCTCTTGAAGGTCCCTATGTGCATCATTTTTATGCATGCTAACTAGAGGACTAGTATCCTCAAAGACCACTCCTCTCACTTCAACCTCCTTAATGGGTTGTTTATGCATCTTAGACTCATTGAAAATGACATCACTACATTTGATCATTGACCATGTTTCAAGATCCCATAAGCGATATCCGAATTGTCATTCTCAACCATATCCATGTAAAAAGGATAGGCAAAATCCCATGGCAAATATGGTTTACATTACTGCAATAGACACTCAAAAAATAGTCGTACAGGCACGATCAGGTAAAATACTTCATCCCGCTATAGAAGTATTCGAGCTAGGTCTAAAAGAGAAACAATATATATTCACTAAAGCATCAAAGTGGGCATCCGAATTGTCCAGTCTTTCCTAACCCTATACTAGTTACTCGGCAAAAGATGGAGTAGCTAGTGAAGCCTATACTAGAACTACTAACAGTATAGCTAGCGACCTCACCAGACATCCCATTGAAATTGACCAATCCAAGTATGGCATGGGACATTTTGGCAAAGGCACCAATCACTATCCCGTTAGGAAAATTACTAACTTTGGTCCCTGGTATTCGACAGTAGTCAAGTCTGACCCTAGCACCAGCTATGGCTACTATCAATCTGGAGTCCAATTCTACGGTAGATCATGCAATCCTACTAATCACCGTATGGTTTAAAAATCATAAAATAACACAGGTATTTATTGATGGTGGTTCTGGGGTTGACATAACCACTATGACAATATGTAAAAAGTTAGGTTGGAGTCACATAGAACCAGTTAATTTCTTTCGTAAGAATGGCTGACCAGTCAAGAGTCCACCCGGTGGTTTTAGTGCATGATATTCCTATCACACTATAGGGAGTGGTGTTTAAAATGACTTTTGTCGTCATGGACCTCCCTGAATCTAGTCTTGATTACAACCTTTTGTTTGGTCGACCTTGGCTAAAGAAGGCCAAATTCCTCCAAGACTTGTCATCCCATGAACTCGTTTTTAAATGAAATCACCGCAAATATGTTGTCCCTTTGGATGACATTAAACCATGCAAAATGCATGCACGACCTTACATAGTTGATCCTGTCCATATGTTGGATGGACTATTAGATGATAAGAAGAGGCTTTTCAAACTGCAAAACAATGATTTACTGTCTCTCGGGACAGTAGATTTATAGCAGGTGTTTGACCAATGGTCTCCAAAAACCTATATGGTACAACCTCTTGTGGATGAATTTGTAGATCAAGCCTAGGAATTAGTGGATATTATGGATTTTTAGCACCCCTTTCAGTCTGAGAATGACCCTACCACCGCATGACAATTCTATGTACTGGAAGATCAGTTGGTGGCTTGTCAACTAGGGGATGAAACTAACGTCTTATGCAAGAACTCTTTGAACACATGACACATGAGTCTTTGGAATGTAACAGGTGTGTTTGTGGGCCCAAAAGACATCACATGAAATGCAAAGACTTCCCATTCTATGGCAAAATTTATCTTGTGTTGATCTTCAAGGGAGATGGCTACTTGGTTGTAACCTAAAAGTCCATGAAGGAAGCTATAAACTTCCTTTCCTTCTACACAGTCTAATAAATGTTTTGTGATAGGAAGCAGATAACTATCTAGTATCAAAAAAGAAGAAGATGAGAGAGCTAGAGCGATAGAGCACATAAGTGGATGTTGGTGTGCTTGGAGTAACATGTATCACAATTCTTTTGCTATCACAAAATTGGTGTGCTTGGAGTGACGTAGAACAAAGCTGGTGTGCTTGGAGTAACTGACAATGCAGCTAGAACCACAGAGCACATAAGTGGATGTTAAGTTGAATTCACAAGAAGATTATGGATCTCGAGCAATGGAGTTGAATTAAGATCATTGATGGCATTGAAGAGTTGAAGTCCATGGAGAAAACATCTCTATCTAGAAGTTGATGAAGGAGGAGTTGGAGTTGAGTTCACTTGTATAATTGTTTCCTTTATTTTAATTAAAGTCTGGGAGAGTAGGCTATTGTCGAACTTCAAAAAAAAAACTATCTAGTATTATGGAAACATTAACTTTCTTCAAGTTAATACATATGCACAATTTATCATTCTTCTTGGCCACAACAACAATGGGAGATACCCATTTTGTATGCTCAATTTCATAGATAAATCCGGCCTCTATCAACCTATCAACTTCTTCTTTTATCTTTGCTTCATAGGTTTCATTATACGTTGTCGGGAAGGAAGGGATACAATAAGATGACCAGTTGGATCAAGCTTGTCATCCATCCTTCAAGTGGTGGTACGCACTGAGTCTCTTCAAGGATAGTCTACAAAACCTCTCCTACACTTCAAGGGAAGCAGAGAACTACGTAGTTGTGGTATATATCTTTTTAATGGAAGAACTCTCTTTTCTCTTAAGGATTTGTGCATATGTGTATTTAGTCTTAGAGTGTGAGAGAGTGAGGTATGTATGCATGCTTGTATTTCGTATGTGTCTAAGTAGAAGGTTGCATTTTCTTGTATTTTACATATGTGACTAGGAGCCTTGACACCCTTCTCTCCATGTTTTCAAGCATGTGGCATAGCTGCGGGCTGATGGCCAATGGCTTGAACATGTTGGAGGTTGGGTTAGATGAAAGGAGAGTCATTCTTGAGCCTTCCTTCTTGCTTCCATGCAAGGTGTTGTGGGTCTAGGCTTCCCAAGGACATACTACAACACATATAGATTGAAAAATATGGACAAGAAGAGGTTATTGGTAGGTTTACCTAATCTCTATAATCAAAATCTTAAGAATTTATGTGAAGCTTGTCAATTGGGAAAATAGACTAAGTTTCCATTCAGTAAGAGAAATTATGTGAGCTATCATCCACTTGATCTCATCCATATAGATGTCTAGGGACCAAAAAAGAAGAGTTCAATTAGAGGTAATAGGTACTTTGTAACCTTCATTGATGGTTTCACAAGGATGACTTGGCCCTAGTGTATGAAGCATAAATTAGATGTCTCTTATTACTTCAAGAAGCTCAAAGCTATGGTTTAAAGAGAGTGTGATCAAATGGTGTGGTAGAGAGGAAGAATATGTACATTGCACAATGTGCTAAGGCCATGATGAAGGAGATGGGTTATGCCCAATTGCTATTGGGCTGATGTAGCTACCACAACTTTATACATCATGATCAGGGCTCCCAAATCAGGTATACATGCTAGAACATCTTATGAAGCTTTGTATAATAGGAAGTCAGATATATCACACTTCAAGGTCTTTGGTTGCACATGGGATGTATTGGTTCCAAGTGAATTAAGGACCAAGCCTGATGATAAATTAGAAGGTGTATCTTCATAGGGTATGCATGTGAGCAAAAAGGTTATAGGTATAACAACCCCATAAAGAAGGACCTAAAGGTATCGAGAGATGTAAAATTTGATGAACTTTTACCTTGGTATGCTACAAATGTATCTATGCAAGGTAATGAAGATGAAGAAAAGAGGATTTTAAGGGAAGAACCAGAAAGCATGGTTCTTACTGAACCAAAGGAATCAAGTTTTCAATCATCTTGGGTTGCATGTTCAAATTTTGAATATAATCCAAGAAACATAGTTCCTAACTTATAAGGAATCTTTCTCAAATCTATATTGAACACATTGAAATTCAAATTGTATGATCCTGCATGTGCAAGTGTTCTCTAAGTTTTAGAAGCAAGCTAGTAGGACATTAAGCTAGCCCCTTTCTTGCTTGCTTGAAGTTTTCTAGTAGACTTTGTGTAGCCATTTCTAGCTCATAGATTGTTGTCTGTATGAGCTAGATTGCTCTGAGTGTTAAGTAAGGTTTACTTTATCATTTCTTATTTATTGTAATCCTTGGTTTGTTAGAAATTTATTCTTCTCCCCTAAAGTTGTTCTCAAAGCTCTTGCTAAATCTCCACATATTCTGAGAGAACCAGGTCCAAAAGGGAGAAGTTGTCTATCTATGTATGCCTAGTGAAGCCTATAACTTGTTTGTCTTGTAGGCACTGGCTCTCCCAATAGGAGTAACTTTTTTGAGTGAAATAACTTGCATTGGGTAGGTCTCTAAGTGGATTTTATGTGTAAAAAAGCTCTCTAGTTCAATCTCAAACAATTCAAAAAATTGATTGTTTGAGTGAATAGTGATGTTGTGAGTGTGCATTTGAGGCTACCTATGCTTCAAGGCTACATAGGTAGATTGTTTTTTTCTCCCATCACTTGAGCAAACTCCTCAGAAATGGTGCCAAATTTGGTGTCACTCTAGACAAGGATGAGTACCACGTAAAGAAGCTTCACCTCCTTAATTATCAATCTACAGAGATGTAAGGATGACATGAGGATTGTGAATGAGTGATGTGTGTGAAGGTGAAGGCGAGAAGCACACTAGATGTAGACTCACATAAAAAACAAGAGAAGAGACAATGAAAGGAAGATTACTTCTATTCATTAACAAGAATCTCGATAATCAATCTCTAAGAAGCCAACCTTAGAAAAAATATAACCTCTCAATTGAGCTCTCTAGCTCTTTTTATAGTTTTTCTAGGATTTTTGTCTGGTTTCAAACATAGTGTCCAACATAGTTAAAAATTTGGTTCTAAAATAATTTCAAGGCATCTAACGAACTCTAAAAATTGTGAAAATTGGTATAGATAGTTGCTACATTTCAAAACATTGGTGATGTGAGGCGGGAGACAAAGTTAGAGGAAAAATTAAAATGCCACAAAGGGTACTTGGGAAAAGTAATCTTCAATTGCAAGTGATGAAAGATATGCATGATACATCATGAGCTAGACATAAAGGGTTCATGGTTACATACGATACCATTCAAGATAGTTATTGGTGGAAAAAAATGTATGTCAATGTAAGGGACTATGTGAATACAGGTATTACATGTCAATTACATTCATGAGTTAAACATAAAGATCTTTTACATCCTACTTATCCTCCTTGTATTCATTACAAGCAGTTAGTAGACTTTATAATCAGACCCAAAGGAATTGATAAAATGAGATATATTGTACTTGCAATAGAAGATCTTACAAAAAATGTGGAAGGTGGGCACTTCGATCAAAGACTACTTATAATGTATGTAAATTCCTGCTTGGGGAAGTTATTTCTCGATTTGGATATATTGAGAAAGTAGTTGTTGATTGGGGAGAATTAGAAACAAGAGAGGCTAAAGAATTCTTTGTGTGACATGGAATTTGTTTGTGTTGGAGTTCAACATCTGTGGAAGCACACGAATAGCACAAGGAAGAAGAAGAAGCTTGGAGCATAACACAATATAGAATGTATTACCAAGTGAATGTACAAAAGATAAGTGATCTGTGAGGGTTATATGTATATATACAAGTCGGGGGGGGAGGAGGGAACCTCCTAAAGAGGGGAGAAAATATCCCGATGGTCCTAAGTGTGTTCACAAACATCACTATCAAAATATATAAACAAACCCCCCCTAATAGTGATCCAGTGAACAAGAAGTTGGGACTCATGTATAAGGAAGTACCAAGCTATGTGAAAGGCATTAATTGATGAAAGGGAGTAAGCCCAAAGCTTTGCAAAATGCTTCGAAATTCTCCCTAAGTAGAGCATTTACAACATTATCCTATATGGGCACTGTAAGAAAATAATAGCACAATGGAATAGAATAGTATACAAAGCTGAGAAAAAAAAAAACACAAACAAAGATAGACAGAGACTGAGGGATAGAGAACTTAAATTCTCAAATTTTCGAGTGTAATGCAGTTACAATGATAGTGTTGTCCACCGTGCGCTCCCAATGTGGAGCTTAGATGGCGATCTAGATAGTCTCTAGATGAAGGGCTTACTAGTGTGCAATGCTATGTAAAGCTCAACCTGGACCATACTTATATAGCTTTTACAAGGAGAGTTGGTGTACATAAATGCATTCGAAAGATACAAAATAGTCAATAAAAATTACAATCTGACAATATCTCCATGAACAAAAGTCCTACCATCTTGGCCCTATGGGTCAGGGGGGATAGGCCCCCTAGACCCAAGAGAAGGGGGCAAGTCCCCCCTCTGTGCTCCCCCCATTAAGGTTCTATGGGGAAACCGTGTGATGCCATAGGGCATTTATTTTCACCTTGAATGGCAACCCAATGGCCCAAAAGTTTATGCCCTATCTAACCTAATGGCTAGGCTCACAAAGATCATCTATAACCATCAACGCTCACACATAGACCTCACCTAACTTAGAAGTTAGGGCTCCACAAATGTCTAGGTTCTCACAATGGCTTCTCCTCATAATGGGGTCCTTACAACTTAGAGCACCATGGATCTTTTGTGGTCACTTGAGGGTGGAGTATTGACCATATCTAAGACCCCCCGTCAATATCCACCCTGTGGTGAACTACCTCCTTGGTCCAATCCCAAGCTTTGCGAAGTATCGGAGGAGTTTCTCTCTCCCAAGAGCCTTGGTGAAAATGTCTACTCCATTTTCTTGAGTTGGACAATAGCTTATCTCCACAACCTCATCCTCAATCAACTCATGCACATAGTGATATTGAATTCATATGTGCTTGGTACATGCATGGAAAACAAGATTCTTAGCGATGGCCATGCAACTTTGGTTGTCACACTTCAACTCTATTGCCTCATGTCCTTGTATTCCTATATGCCATAGGATCCTCCTTAACCATATTGCTTCACATGGTGCAACACATGCAGCTTTGTACTCAGCTTCTGTAGAAGATGATGCTATAGTCAATTGCTTATTACTGACCCAAGAGAAAATCCTTGCTCCTAAAGAAAAGCAATAACAAGAAACTAATTTTCTAGTATCAATATCTCCTGTCCAATCTAATTCATAGTACGCAACTAGAGATGATCCTTCTTCATAAAGAATACCATAATCAGTGGTTCCTTTCACATACTTGAGTATCCGCATGCTTGCCTTCCAATGAGTTTGACAAGGCTTATTAGAGAACCTGCTTACCACTCCAACAGCATAAGAGGTATATGGTCTATTATTGCACAAGTAGATGAGACTTCCAATTAATTTCCTATATCTTCCAATATCCACTGGAGGTGAAGTATCTTCAATAGATATTTTTGTGTTGACCTCCATAGGTGTAGAAATTTCCTTGCAATCCTCCATGTCAAATGCCTTTCAATATTTGTCTTGCATACTTTTGTTGAGAGATGAAAATCTTCCCTGGTTTCTAGCAAATTTCAAGGCCTAAGCAATAATGCATCAAGCCCAACTCTATCATTTCAAATTCTAAACTCATGGCATCTTTAGTTTGTTGAAGAAGAGCATCATCATTTCCTGTAATCACAAGGTCATCTACATAGAGTACAAGCACAATTGTCTTCCCTCCTGTCTTTAGACCATACAAGTTAGCATCAAAAGCACATTATTTGGAACCTAGATCCAAGAGATACTTATCTATCCGTTGGTATCATGCTCTAGGGGCTTGTTTCAACCCATATAATGGTTTCTTTAGCTTACATACCTTGTTCTCTAAATGGGGAGCCTCAAATCCTAGTGGTTGAGACACATATACCTCCTTCTTGATGTCTCCATTTAGGAACGCTGATTCGACATCCATGTGATAGACAGGCCAATGTTTATGTGTAGCCACACCTAGTACTACTCGGAATCCTTGTAGTTGGGGCAAATGATTCACAAAAGTCAATACCTTCAACTTGTGAGTAGCCATGTGCAACAAGTCTTGCTTTGCACTTTTCCAGAGTACCATCATCCTTATACTTTAGCTTCCAAACCCACTTGGTGCCAATGACTTTACGCTTGGGGGGTCGATCCACTAGCTCCCAAGTTCCATTTTTCATGACATTGTTGTATTTTGTTTGCATGGCAGCCTCCAATTTGGATCATCGAGTGCCTCTTCCACATTGGTTGGTTCCTTTGCTTCTTCTTGAATGAGATCAACCATCAAAGCTTTGTTTACAATATGGGTGCTTGCCCATCTCTATTCCTCTATTCTCAATGATTGCCTCGATCCATCTACAACCTGTTCTAGTGAGTGTGGGGTGGGATTTGTAGAATCATAGAGCTGCCTCATCCAACATGGCAATGGCTTTTCCACTTCGGTGACGACAAGTTGGTGACTTTCAGAATCATCATCTGAAGATGATGCTTCCTTCTCTTGTGTACAAAGGATAGCTCTTGGGTCAGGTTCATAGTGGATTGCCCCTTTGCCTGATGATAAAGTGGAAGCTCTCTTTTTCTCCTCCACTCCATGTGGCGGTTCCTCCTTAAACACCACATCGCAACTTGCCATCTCAGGATCATAAAGCTTATAAGCCTTCTTATCTTTGTTATACCCTAAGGAGATACATTTGATGCTTTTTGGTTGAAGCTTTTTTCACTCCCTATCTTGAACATGTACATAACATTCACTTCCAAATACTTTGAAATGGGAAACAGAAGGCCTTTTACCAATGTAGGCTTCTTGTGGAGTCTTTCCATCAAGTTCCTTGGTGTAGCTTTGATTCAAGATGTAGAAAGCAATGTTGACAGCCTCTACCCAAAATTGGTTAGGCAAAACCTTTCCCTTCAACATGCACCTTGCCATCTCCATGATGGTTCGATTTCGACATTCTGCAACACCGTTCTATTGAGGGCTATGTGCCACTGTGATTTCATGCTTGATTCCTTTACTCTTGCAAAAATTTTCAAACTTTGTTGACGTGAACTCACCACTACCATCTGTCTTGAATTTCTTCATCTTCTTTCTTGTTTGCGTTTCAACAAGCTGAATCCATTCTTTAAACTTACCAAAAGCTTGAGCCTTATTGCGAAGGAACTACACTCACATCTTCCTGCTATAGTCATCGACAAGTAACATGAAGTAGGAGAATCCGCCCAAAGCCTATGTAGGCATTTTTTCACACAAATCAACATGCACCAACTCTAGAGGATAGCTTGCCATGTTCTTACGTTCTTGTAGAAATGTCTTCCTCTGTTGCTTGCCCATCATGCAAGCTTCACATGGTTCCTTCATTTCTGCAATCGATGGTAGGTGTGCAACCACACCCCTGTGATGCATCTCCTTCCATACAAGGTATTCGATGTGGTCGAATCGCTCATTCCATAGCTTACTTGTGCCCACACTTATAGTGGTTGTAAGAGCACACAACTCATACAGGTTGTTCCTCCTTATGTCACTCCCAACAATGTTGTTGTTACTGTCCATAATCTTAGCTCATGTCTTACTAAAAGATACTTGATGACCTTTGATCTACATGCTAACTGAAAGTAGATTTCGTTTGATTTGTGGAACATACAACACATTTGAAAGTTTTCTGAAATTGCCATCAGAGTTAATGAAAGAAACTGTACCTTTGCCCTCTGTAGGATATCTTGCATTATTTCCAACCGTTACTGTGATGAATTCCTTTAGAGGTTGTAAGGAGCTGTAAAGGTCTTTTCTGCTCATCATGTGGCGAGATGCACCACTGTCCAACACCCATGAGTCATCCATTCGTGAATCTTCAGCCAAGGAACACACCTCCTCTATCGTACAAATAACTCAAGCTCTAATTTTGTTGAGTTGGCAGACTCTGCCCTTGCCACCTTTTGAGGACCCACTCTTCTCTTGTGCCTTCTTGATGCGACGTTCTTGGATTCTGTGTCCTTTGTTCTTGTAGTGGGAACACTCTCCCTTGAACTTCTTTTTGTCGTTCTTCTTTTTCTCTCCATCTTTTGAAGAGTCCGCTTTGCCTCCTTTGGCATTTGCTGTGAATGTGGCATCTCCTTTGCTGCCACCACTCCTTGCCTTCAGCGGAAGCTTCTCTTCCATGAGTAAGGTGCTGAATTCTTCAATTTCGTGGTTGAGGTCTGATTTGAGTATTAAGAGCAATTACCAAACCATCAAATATAGGTGGACAAATTCAAAGACAACGCCGAGCTAGCTCCTCACCTGACTTTTGAACACCTACTCCCACCATTTGATCTCGTAGATTCTTTATGCGAGTGATAAACACCTCTGCAATCTCCCCATCAGCAAACCTTTGTGCAATTAGGTGATTCTCCAAGTTCTGAATCCCTGTTTGATTATGAGTTTCATAATGATTTCTCAATATGTTCCATGCTTCACACGCCTTGGTAGTATGTTGAATGAGAGTCAGAACACTATCAAAAGTACTTGTAACTAGAGCACAGAGTGCATCTGCATTTCTACGTTTCCAAGCACGTAGAAGATCAACATCAGGAGGAATCATTCAACCGGGATTATTTGGATCAGGTGTTTCTTGGGGCTCTCATGATCAATCCCAAGGAAAATCTCCAAAAGCTCATATGAATCAAGGATAGAAGTGAATTTAAACTTCCATAGGGTGTAGTTTGTACCATCAAGTTTAGCTTTCGTGAAGGTTGGTGCTCGTATCCCCAACGTTGGGATGACCGGCATCACTGTTGCTCCTATTACGCTCAACCTACTCATGCTGACAAACCACCTTGATTTCGAGTTGTAGATGAGTACGTACCACTTGACATCTTTCTCTCTTTTGTCATTGAGACCTTTGCAACCTCTTTGTTTTGCTTCTACACCACTTAGAGCCTCCTGAGCTCTGACACTATGTAAGAAAATAACATCATAGCAAAATAGACTAGAATACAGAGTTGAGAAAAAAAGACACAGACAAATATAGATGTAGAAGACTGAGAGATAGAGAACCCAAATTCTGAGATTGTCGAGCATACTATAATTACAATGATGGTGTTGTCCATTCATGTGCTCCCAATGTGGAGCTTAGATGGCGATCTAGACAAACTCTAGATGAAGGGCTTACTAGTGTGCAATGTTGTGTAAAGCTCAACCTGGGCCATGCTTATATAGTTTTTACAAGGAGAGTCGGTATAGATAAACGCAATCAAGAGATACAAAATAGTCGATAAAATATATAATCTGATAATATCTCCACAAACTGAATTCCTACCGTCTCGACCCTATGGGCCGGGGGGATAGGCCCCCCAAACCCTGCAAAAGGGGGAAAGCCCCCCTCTACACTCCCCCCATTAAGGTTCTATGGGGAAACCGCACAATGCCATAGGGCCTTTATTTTCACCTTGAATGGAAACCCAATGGCCTGGAAGGCTCACATCCCAAAAGAGGCATGAAAATCAGCTTTAAATTCAACTATATGATTCTCATTAGGACTAGTGAGAAGCATGTCATCAACATATAGAACAATGATGATAAGTACATCTACAGCACACTTAATATATAAGGTACTCTAAGTTGGTATGTTCTCAAAATTATATGCAATCAAGTAGGCATGTATCTTTTCATACCAAGCATGTGGTGCTTGCTTCAAACCATATGATGCCTTTTTCTATCAGTACACTTTGTTTTCATGCCCTTTTTGCACAAAGATACAAGACTAAAACACATACACTTTTTCATGTAAGTCACCTTTCAAAAATGCAGTTTTAATGTCTATATGATGTATATTCCAACCATGATGAGCTATAAGTGCACAAATGCTATGAACCATAACAATAGTAAATGCCCATTCTTCATTATGATCAAGATTAGCAAATTTTTTATATGTAGAGACATCAGCAACAAACATCCCAACCTCTTTTTTGATTGCCTCTTTTGTCGCCAATTTTGGACTACTCTTTTATGACATGATCATTTCCCTCACAATATTTGGAAAATTGTTTTTGATTTTTTGTGTTCTCATATTTGTCTTCTTTCTTCAATCGTGCAGCATTAGCAGATTTTTGCTTACTAGTAGATGAGCTTCATATACCTTTGCCTTTCTGACTAGCTAAGAAAGCTTGATTTGCAATATGCATAATTGACATGTTCTACCTGGACTAATCTTCTTGCAACAAAACAAAGACTAACTCCTCAAATGTTAAGGCATTTGGATTGCCTTTCATCATTAATCAAAGAATACAAGCAAGAGTAAGAACAATCTGCACAAGTGAACTATCTGGTAAGACTTCATCAAGAGAAATCAACTACTCCTTCAAATATTTGATTTTTGTCAAAAAATAGTCCATAGAATCACCTTCATTACATGCTCACTCCCCTATTGTTTTCGAAGGTAACTAACACGAGCCTCATTTCTTGCTTGGTATAAATTGGTAAGTGTATCCCAAGCATCCTTTGTTGTTTTGCAAGAGTGAATGAGAGGGATGATGGCACGTTTGACAGATAACGCTATCAATGCATGTGCCTGAGAATCTCTCCCATCCCAACAAAGTTGATCTACAATAGGTGTAGCAAGAACCACAACACAAATAGGAATTTGAAGATCATCATCTTCAATGCCATCTACATCACCTTCAATAATTGTATTTGCAAGTGTAATAGGATGTTTTTCAACTCCTTGCACAATATTCCACAACCCTTTTGCTACAAATACATGATGCATCATTTATGCCCACAACGAGTAATTTATACCATCCAACTTATCCTCAACAACCAACATATGAAATACATCATTGCTTTCAACCATGGCCAATGACTAAATACCCTAATGCAAAAGAATGAATGTATCTCAAAAATTTGAACAAAAAGAAATGTGGAGCTCTACTAACCATGTGCCAGACTTCGAG
Source organism: Ceratopteris richardii (assembly GCA_020310875.1). NCBI lineage: Eukaryota > Viridiplantae > Streptophyta > Polypodiopsida > Polypodiales > Pteridaceae > Ceratopteris > Ceratopteris richardii. Next base: position 125,655,207 of record CM035424.1, read on the forward strand.
GCGCTTGAATTGGCGAGCTAAAACATGTATATATGTTTGGCACAAAAGGACAAAACTGCCTGCAAAGTCACTGTGATAGTGTATTCTGAGGCCAGAATGAGCTCAAATCCAAATTTTGATTCCACACAACAAAGCTGTTTTGAACTTCTAGTGAAGTATGCTCACCAATTTTCATGTGATTCTCAGATTGTGATCGGAGGGATGTCGACAATGATTTGGATGAAGCGATGACCTGCTCTGATACCAATTGTTGTTGGAGTTCAAGGTCTGCAAAAGCACACAAATAGCACAAGGAAGAAAAAGAAGCTTGGAGCACAACACAATACTGATGACTTGTGAGGGTTATAGGCATATATACAAACCAAGGGGGAAAAAACTCCTGAAGAGGGAAAAAAGCGCCCTAGCAATCCTAAGTATGATGACACACATCACTACCGAATTATATCAATAGTTTGTCTCTTACATGTAGTTAAAGTTTGAGGCCAATGGGAAGACAGAAAGAGTTCACTCACCTATTGTGACAGCTATCTCTAAAGCCTATAATGGAGATTTTAAACAATGGCCTAAGTTTCTACCTTTGCATTATAGGTAGATAGGATGAGTTGCATTAAGACAATATGATATATGTCTAATGAACTAATTTACTGTCAAAAACCAATTTCTCCTACCCATACTCAAATACCGATATGGACTCTTTTGCCTTGGAGCTACAATTTGACTACTAATGATTTGAAGGAGGTGAATCAAACAACTAGAATAAGGGAAAAATATGCTTGATGATGCTATTGTTAAACTAATCAAATCGAGACTTAAGAATAAAATGTAATTAAATAAATCACATCGATTAAATCCAAGACCAATTCAAGAATATGACTAGGCTTTGATTTACAATAGTACTTTTAGTATGATGCATGTAGAAAATTTACATGAAGATGGTTTAGTCTTTATGTTGGTTTGAAAGCGCATGATAATGGATTGTATGCTTTATGAGAGTTAGATGGAAGTCCTCTAAGAAATTTGATTACCGATAAACGAGTTAAGTTGTTGAAAAGTAAAAGCTTATGAAAAGTATTTGATGGATGAAGAAGTCTTTGAAGAAGAAGCTTATTGATGAGTTGATTTCTATTCCTTTATGTTTCTTTTATTTCATTTCATTTCATTGCATCCATGTTTTTCGTTCATTTAAAAAAGATGAAGCTAGCAAAATATGATTTCAAATTAGGAAATTTGAAACTATGGCTTTAATAGAAATACATTTACTTGAAATATTTGTTTAGAATCCTCTGAATATCAAGAAGCTAACTTGATTTGCTCAAAAAGTATTTCTTGGAACTTTCACAATCTTTAGATTGATATCAAGAAGCTAACTTGATTTGCTCAAAAAAATCTCTCTTAGAACTTTCATAATCTTTAGATTGATATCAAGAAGCTAACTTGTCCACATAATCTAGCTAAAGGAAAATTTGATATGGTTATAGGATTCCCAAATAAGAAAAATAGTCACCACTTAGCCGATTGTCAAGAATATGAAGTGGTAACCAAATACTAGTTATTTTCTTAGAAAGTTACTATCATAATATTTATATGGTTTTGAACAAATATATCGATTCTAAGAACACTTATTGGATAATGAATCTGTATGAACAAAATGCCAATCTACCAAAAGAGATCCATGAAAAGGGTTCTCCTTTGAAGAGTACAAAGAATAGAAGATTATATAACTCTAGAACGATACAAAATATATCATCATGTTCATTTTGGATTGATGATTCACAATAGTTCTACAAAATAATTACAAGATTCAAACTATCAAGCTAACATTGGCACACATCAAGGACTCACACTTGATTGCTTGAAAGTACTCAATATAATCTATGGTATCTTGAAGAAACCCTTGGATAGAAAGTAATTAATAGGTATACTTCATTCCTTACTTTTTTTAACTTCGCACAAATGACGTGCATAAACTCTTCTACTTTGGCTCTATCTAACGTAGATTCTTAGTTTCCTGGCTCTTACATGGTTTAATGCATCAATGTCATCAGCTCTAGTTACGAGTGTTTCTCTTTAACTCTTCCTTCAAATCAAGTTGCATTTTCACTATTACTCTAAACTCGCCTAATGACCATCGGTTTTGTGCCTATAGTGTCTCCTTCTAGATAACAACATTAAAGGACTAATCATTGGATAGTTGTTAGTTTCATCTTCAACTTCCCCAATACTTTTTGTTGAACCACAAATTGATCCGTACTTTATTCAAGAATCACATACACTCTTTCCAAAATCCTATTCTTTTCTAGACCTAAATATTTGAACATTGGATTTTGCTTAGCAACATTCTTCAAATTATTAGAAAACTTATCTAGACATGAAGGGTTTTGTGCTCCCTTTGATTGTGATACTCCGGCTTATGAAGTACGAATGTATCTATGGAAGAGAATCTCTCTCTCTCTCTCTCTCTCTCTCTCTCTCTCTCTCTCTCTCTCTCTCGCACACACATCATGGGGCGTGAATAGAGAGGCCTTATACCTGTTCTTGATCGTGCAGGTAAATCAGCTTGGCGGAAACAAGGGTAAGTGACCGTTCTTCGTTCAAAGTTCATTCGGTATTGATAATGTACGAATGTTCCAGGTCCACATTTTGAGACGAGCTACACCCCTAGGAACAAAACTGTACCGCCTTAATACTCTACTCTGATTGGTCGTGCAGATTCTTCAGCCAATAAATATACAACTTGAATTTCCTTTTTGAAAAGAACCGCCCCTCACCATGAACTGGCAAAAGTGTGACCGAGAGTGAGTCAGCGTAAATCTACCACCCTCATTTCATATGCCCCTAAGTCCAGTCAGCGAAAGGATTTGTTCATATTTTTCAGTTTTATTTTCATTCAGTCCCATGTACCTCTCAATATGCCCTTAATTTCGGTCACCAAACAGTCATCAGTCATCAGATAGCTAAGTGACATTCATGCATGTGCCGATGATTAGGATCGAAGTTTATGGATCTATCATAATTAATACATAAATTTGCTTAATTAGGGTCTGCCTGGGAAAACTTGCATGTGCCCTCGCTTAGAGATTGTAATTTGGATATATTTTTACACTAATTAAGGTAAGGAGGTTCGGAGAGCGGACCGAATATCACAAAATATCTACCATATTAAAACATCAAAACGAGGTAGCTAAGAAGAATGTGCAGCATTCCAAAACCACCTACAGGGTGGGCATTAAAAACACTTCATGATCAACGTCTTCACCACCGTGGAAGCACCAAAATCACCATACTTGGAAAACTAAAAAAAATTCCCCACAGAGAGAGAGAGAGAAAGGAGGGGGGGGGGGGGGGACATAGTGTATGGCAATAGTTGAGGTATAAGTAAGATGCTCTTCCATATAAAAATAGGAAAAGCGATTTTCATCACGGAGAATTTCTTGATACGCTACAAACATGTGGACCATGAGACAGGCGGGTCTTATTCTCTTCCCAATTTCAGTTTTCTTCATTTACATTGAGGGTGAACTTTCCCACTTTCCATGAGATTTTTTCAGTTCCTCATCTCGTTGTGTGACGTTTTAGGATTCAAATCAACGTCCAATTCGTGTAAATTCCTTTCTGAGGAATTTGTAACAAATATAAAATTTTACCGAGACACGTATCCCTGGTGAAGTTCCACATAAGAAACCTACCGCCCAAAAAATTCAAAGCATACGGCGAGCACTGACGTTTTCCTAATCACATGGATTAGGATAAAGGTCAACAAATCGAGCTTATGGGAACAATTTCGGCCGCTTGATGCCCAATTTTGTACATATTCACGGTGCTCCGTTCTTGGTTCTGTGCTCAGTAACAATGGTTTCACTCCCCCATAATTACAGCTCCGTATACACTTCATGGAGCAGCTCGGATGTGAAAACAGGAGACAGGCATCTACCTTCTAACACGTCCAATCCTACACCTCCTGCACTAAAAGATAGGAGCAACTTTCTTTTACCACCTAGTGTATAGTGTATATCAGGAAGCAACCTTGTCAAACAGTGTACCAAAACCCATAGAGATCATGTTGTGCTCAATGAGAGGACACCTGTCACCCACGTGGGGGGATGGCCATTCACCTACTTGGCCTCAACTTTAGCTTCGCCCATGCCTTGACATAGATTTGGGCCTTCACTCTTCATTACTTTCTTATCCTCCGGCACTAAGGAACACGTGTGCAAGACTGCAAGTCTCAAACTTGAACTTCACCTCAGCTTTCAACCTAACTGCTTCGGCCAATTAATTGCCTGATGATGACAACTCTCCTCAGACCTCTCCACAGGTGTTTCAGTAATGGCATTGTCATCCTCACGCTGAGGATGAGACCTACGATCCTTGATTGTTCAGAAATGACAGGGACAGCCACTCTACCCATGGGCAAGCTACCTCAACTCAAACTGTTCACTGTGAGGGCTTTAGGGTGGAGTCTCGGCATGCTAAAAAGTTGGTTTTCAATGATATCCCTTGGATATGGGCTGTGAATAACCCCTTGAAGCCCTAAACGTTTGCATCTCAAACACTTCTGCCTGCAAGCACGAACTTTTCCCTGCATAACGGTCCCGGACCGGTAGTGTACCTGGGTGGAACTGTTGGCAACAAAGCTCTCTAGTCGTTCGATATACCTATAACACCTTTCTAATATATTCAAGTTGACCTTATTAAATGCACACAACGACAGAGACTTGCGATGGATTGAGGCAATGGCACTACATCTATAGTCTCCTTTCACTCGAGTTTCAAGATCAGAACCCTTGCTCGACTTTAATGCAACCTCTTGCTTAAAGGGAGGAGCTTGTTGGATGCCATTCGTGGAAGCTCAATGGCAGAGATCCAGCCATTATCCAAAGGAAAATGTAGACGAGTCCGAGCACCCTACGTATTTCTTCCGATTCGATATTCAAACACAGCCTGACAGTCAAATAATTTTTGTTCATGCAGAACAAGTATTTTGCTTACTCCTGTCATCACCATCTAAACCAAACCTTAGGAGAATGTGGAAAGCATAAGAATCGTTACGAACTCACGTGGAAACAACTTAAACATATATATCTCTTCATAAACAAAAAGACATGAAGGGTCCCAGGCCATTTATCCGGGTGGTTGGGCCTCTCGCCTCTTGAGGCGGGGGCGAGGGTTCAACCCCCACCGGCAACATGTAAGGGACACGTTTATCATGGAAAGTTGTATCTTGTGGCTGATGTGCCACCGTTTGTCCTACTCCGCGGTAGTTATGATCGGAGTCTAACCCAGCTATGTTAACCCCTGTTCTTGTGGGATAAGGGGGTCCCATGGGTACTATGCCCTTCCTTGTAGAGTTGCAATTTCAAAGTTGAAGCCTGGAGGAGTAGGCCGAACCTCCATTTTAAAATTAAAATTTAAAAAAAAAAAAAATTAAAAATACACGAAGGACCAGAGAGAAATACTCTCTCGATACGGTATGTTGCCAGAAAACTAACGGATGAGCACCGCGGCTTAACTTGGCTGGCGGAAGCTCGAGCATGAAAATTCTCCTTCAGAAAATACAGGACGAGAGAGAGACTATAACCTACTGTCTGAAAAAGGCAAATTACTGGAAAAGAAATAACTTAACCTTGGTCAATTCATAAGGTCTACCAAGCTTCAATACTTAACCAGGTGTATAGCGGGAAAAAGGGCTATCAATGACAACGAATCATTCTCTATGACTGATTTGCAGGGCAATCCAGCACACTCTTCAAAATTGGTGATTCAGCCTTCATACAAGTAAAAGCACGAAAGCCTGAAATAAGCATCACCTAGAGATAACACCGCTCCATCCCTGAATGCAGTACAAAGAACAACCATGACAATTTGCCACATTTGGACACTTGCTTCAGTGTTTTACAAGAGAATATCCAAACCTAAAAATACAATGTTGGCCCAATATCCACATGGATGGCGATTTCAGTAATAACCATAGCTTTCGATGACGTCGAAAGAATAATCCCTCCTCACCTGACCTGCATTTCATAGCCTCATTAGCATTCATTCAAGTCATAGTTCATGGGAACCGGAGGAAGTCCATCAACACGGAACAGGCTGAAATAACTCTCTCAAGGACGCTCTAAAGGAATAATGGCTCTAGTGCCGTTCTCATTTGGCAGGGAAAAAGCTAACAAAGATTTCAGCCACTCGAAACACCATGCTGTGCAAAAGCTATCACACACTAGAAGGACATCAAAACCTTGTGTTAGAAAAATGGGTGCATTCAAACGACCCAATACAAAATACTATATTTGAGAATCAGTACATTCTGTAATTTGCATTAAATGATACCTCCAGCGAAGAATGGTCCTCTAATAAGGCTACCGTTGACCTCCCAGATATGAGTATGCTCGTCTATCTAGTCAGAATTGAAACGTTATTCCACTGGCTCAGTTCTTCCTGTTACTTCTGACACTCTTGATGGTGGCTTTCTGGTTTTCTTCATTTTGGACTTCCTCATTTTCAGGCGGCGCTTTTTTTCTTTCATGTCAATCCAGGTGTAGTCACTCGGGATGCTGAAGGGATCAATATCTTCTACATAATCTTGTCGACTAATAGATGTACTTGCAGACTGCTCTCCTGAGCCACGGATCCATGACAACCATGAATTAGAAGATTCAGGATCTTTCCCCTTGGAATCTGGAAAGTGGGTGGGACTTGATAGCGGAGTTCCAAACTCTTCTGATGTAGAAACTTCTTCAAACTTGTTAAATGTCACCACAACACGAATAGTTGGAACTATAGGAATCGCCACCTGTAAATAGAAATAAATATATTGACCTTGTATGACCACTAAATGACGTCGAAGGAGTGACACAATGAATCAAAAGCTTCAGTTTTGTAAATTACCTTCACAGGAAAAGTCCCTGGTGGGAGCTTTGTAGTCAATAATTCCCTCAAGCGCCGCACTGCTTTGACCTTATTAGCCAATATGTCTAAAAGGGGTAGAAACTCGTCAGTTTTTAAGGGGAAATCAGGAGTTAGCCATAGCACTGGCCGTAAACCTTTCCTGTATTCATTCTCATTGTTCCCATTGCTAGAAGGGTTCTGATTATGCTTATTCTTTAGTAGACCATTTCTCTTTGTGTTAGCCTCCTTCGATTTCCTGGAAGAGTCATCTGAATAAGCTTCACTTGCTTTGCTGCCTACAGAGAGTCTACTGCCTTCTGTATTCTGTCTTGTACCCTGTTTATATGATTTATCCACACCCGTAGTATCTGAATTAAAGCCTGGAGTCTCAGCATCCCTGCTGCCCTGCTGTTTTGAAAAAATGCCTGCCTTATTCTTCTCACCTCCTTCCTCTTTGAACCCTTTTCGAACCCGCCCGAACCAGCCCTTTTTCTGCTCTTTTGGTGGACCTGAATGAGCCCCCATCGATCCATTTTCATCACGTGTAGGTACGGGTCTTTCACCATTATCCTCAGCAAAATCCTGAGAATGGCTTGTACCTCCTCTCTGGACACCATGTGTAGAGCCCACATCTTCATTGTCATCCTCAGACAAGTCCAAACCTTCCATATTGAGGGCATTATCTAGCTGTTGCTTCTCTTCTTCTGTTAGAAGTTCTGCATAATCATCTTCGAGATCTGCCTGTGCATCACTTTCTGCACTAAATAAGTGTTCATCAGACAACGCTCCTGGAACCCGCCTAGACCTCACACTTATGTGAACATGATGCATATCAAAGACCTTAGTTTTCCACAAGCCCACCATCTCAGTCTTCTCCTGTCGTCTCCAAGTTAGTTGAGGTACTAAATCTGCTTGTGTAACATCTATTCCTGGCCGATACATATTTGTTTGCGACATAACAGCAACCTCTTGAGCTATCTCCGTCTCTGATGGTTGTGCACCTGCACCCTCAAGTGCATTGGTAACCTCCTTATCTTTGTGAGTAAGAACAAGAAGAGAACCGGGTGGAATTTTACCGTCCTCAGTTCCATCTCCAAGAAATAAGAAACTCTGTTCAGACCTCTGAATTTTGAATCCATCAAACCCAGCAAGTGTCATGTCTGCACGTAAATTTGATCCTCGTTTCCAAATTCTATATGTATCTGAAGGAGCAATGCGGCCTATAAATGGAATGACAGAACTCTCGAAGTTAAATGTTATCTCCATGTAAAAATCTCTCAATCTGCGCATGGAGCCGGTTATTCTCGGCAAGCGCCTGCACCACTTTGCCCAAGCAAGAGGTTGGTAGTACCTTGTAATAATCATTGCAATACCTTCCTCCCTAGCGCAAACTGCCTCCTGCAAAGCACTCCATCCCTGCTCGTTTTGCAAGCTCCAATCGGCACCTGCAGCCATGAGCAACTCAACAGATGCAGCATCTCCCAATCGAACAGCCAGGTGAAGAGGAGTCTCCCTATTTGGCACATCCCTGCGATCTACGACACTTGAGACTGTGTCTGCAGCCGCTTCAGCGGTCGCAGATTCTTCTTCTGTCTTAATTTCACCTGCCTTTGGTAAGCTTGGGAGCGTAGCAAGAATTTTTTTCAATGCTGCATAATCATGACGCGCAACTGCATGATGGACAGGACTGTGGCTATATAGTTCAATCTCCGGTAAAGATAGCTGCTGCATGGCTTCAACACCATAGATCAAGGCGGATCTTTCCTGCTAGCCTGATGAAGTAAAATAAGCATAGACTCTCCGGGGGGCAGACGATCTTAATATCTTACAAACACAGAAAGGGAAGCGAGAAACCATCGTTGTTCACCATCTTCAATACCGTGGCTAGAGTTCACAAAAACATTTTACGAATTACAGAAGGTGCACGCATAGAACCTGCGTCTCTGGAAAGGCGAAGATTCCTTGGCAAGGGATAATCGGGATTCGCATCGGCAAGAGAGTGCTCTCTCTCTCTCTGTGAGTGTGTGTCTGCGAGAAGGTCGATTAGCTTCGTCAAAGACACACATATATGGAAGTAAATTTCTTATGGCATAGCCAAACGGAACTCGAACCCCCTGCGTCGTTCGAACGGCGAGGACACGATGCAGAATGTCTGTTATCTCGAGCCCTGGCGATTAATTAGGGCTAATGCCAAGAGAGAGAGAGATGCTGCGGCCCCGCCTCGCCCATGTCATGATCGTCCACGAGACCCAGGCATCGATTTTTCCAGGCTGCGAGAACGGACACCGAACTTTTAAAATAGCGAAAACAAAAAAAAAAACGCCTCGTCAGAATTTCGGAGCTCTCTTCTGCCCACGATTTGACCTCCCTTTCTTTGATATCATCAAAAGTTCACAACGCCTCGTGAACAACAACCCTCATAATATGGATTTACATGGTCATTTCATAAATACTTGCCAACCCAATTCTTCCATGATATTTGTGTGGCCAATTTCCAAACTTTTTTTAATGGAGCTTCGGCAAGCTTCTACCTAAGACTGCTCCCTTCTTTCGTTGGCCTAGTGGTTGGGCCTCTTACCTCTTGAAGCGGGGGCGAGAGTTCAACCCCTGGCAGCAACATGTAAGGGATATATGAACCTTGGAAAGCTGTTGTATGTGGCTGTTGGCTACCGTTTGTCCATCGGATGAGGCTTCTTAGTTCTCTGTTTTATTGAACAATACCTGTATGAGGGTTTTTATTGAGCAATATAAGGGTTTTGTCCCTTGGTCTCTCCAACCTTCTAAAACTCTTGGTTTTATCAATATTAAGGTTTTGTCCCTTGGACTATAAAGGCTTCTATATAGTCTTGGGGACTTCTTACTTTTCATTGTAAAGAGGTTGAGTTCCAACTTGGAGCCTTCTAAAACTCTTGGTTTGATCAATATCAGGGTGTTGTCCCTTGGACTATAAAGGCTTCTCTATAATCTTGGGGACTTCTTTCTTTCCATTGTAAAGATATTGAGTTCCAACTTGGTGTTTGAAAGTAAAAGTTAGGGGATGATCTTTTCTCATAGGCATGGCACATGATCTCTTTTTGTTGCTAGGTAAAACATCCTCTTATAGGTTGAAATAAAATGAGATCAACACATTGGCACTTGATAGCTCCAATATGCTCAACTGGACTGAAGCTCCATAAGTTTCTTCGCTAGGAGCTGAGAATTACATTGTAATGATGTGTTGATATCAAATCATGCCATTGATTGCTAGATCATCTTGTGCATGTACTTAAAATGACTTGGATTCCAACAAGGCCACACAAAGCTCCATCATCAAACTATATTATGCACTTGATGCAGTTCTCAATTCATTGCTAGAGACTTATGATGATCACTTGCAATCTAGCTCATTTGCAATTCCTATCACCCTAATAGAATATCATGAGGGTGTGTGTAGTTCATGTTTGCAATGAGAGGTGAGGAGTGAATTACTCTAACATATATAAGGCATTCATTTTATTTTAGTGAAAAGCAATCCATTTACCATTTTTCCCTACTGTTAGAAAGATCCTAATCTCCCATCCAATCAGTAAGTGGCCACCTTGTGCAAGGAAACTTGGAAAATGAGCTAAAGAGAAATGATTGTTAGTTATACCAATTCCCACATTTGATAATGAAAGAATTAGTATACTACTCCTTTAGTATTTACTTTGTGAGAATACATCATCACTCTCTCCCTTTTTCTATGCATGATATGGAATTTTATGGACTTGCACACTTTTGGGTCCTAATCTAGACAAGGTGTCTATGGTTAAGCAACAACTTTACCCCACATGTTGTCATATTGTTGTAAACGTTCTAGTTGGTCAAATAAGTTGTTGGACATTTCTCATTATACAAGGCAAGATAAGATATGTCAAAAACACAATTACGATCAAAGAAGTTATTGATACTTTTCTCATTGCATAACGGAGGAGAACATCATGTCAAAAAAGATAAGGTATGATTGTACAACAATCAAACTTCATGATTGTTCACAAAGTATGATAAGAGTCTTTGTCATATTCTACACAAACATCTTGTAACTTTTTCATAGGCATATACATGAGATTTTGAACATTTTAGAAAAATCCAACATCATGTAAAATTCCCTTTTGTGTCCTCTACTTTTTTCCATGTTTACAACACCACTTCCATGAAGAGACATCACTTATTGGTGTCCTAGGTCTTTTCTATATGAAGAGTGCTTTATGAATTGTTATCACTTATGGAATGCTGAATTTTGGAGTTTGATTTATTGAGATATTAATGTGTTTTGTGTTTTGATATAGCAGTTGAAGATTCGTGAGGGCGTGGATGGGCATGGAAATTTTGGATGTGTTTAGACACGAATAAGAGAAATTGTATTTTCCACATAGTTTGTAAATAAAGACCCACATAGAGGTTCGTTTTAGAAAGTAGTAAAAATAGTGGTTAAGATCAGGATCGTTGTGGGTCACGACTTTTTGTAAATAAAAGCAAAGGCTCTTCGTAAAAGAGAGTAACTTTTTACTTTCATGCCTGCTCTTCGAAGCATATAAATACACACTCTGTTGGACAGAGTGCATGGGGGGAGATTGCACCCAATACTATGTATTGTCTTGTTTACTATGTATCTTTGTTTTTTGTGTGTTTTCAATTTTCGTACTCTCTATGTATGCGTGTACGTAAGATCTTGCAATAGTGGTATCAAGGCTTGCACGCATCACTGAAGACGCATTCTAACACTGTTCGTTTTTGTTTTGTTTGTTTGACGACCGATTTTGATCTTTGTCTCTGTCTCTATTCCAATTTCGAATTCTGTTTTTGTTCTAGTTCCAATTCTTGTTCCTGTTTCCTATTTCTGTTTTAGTTCCAATTCCCGAACCCACACTTTATGCCTATAGTTTACTCATACATTTACACCTACGTTGACTAAGGCATAGAATTTTGGCATAACTATGGCATCTTTGGCTTCCCTGGCACCTATGGGTCCCTTGGCAATTGTTGGTAGCCATTGGCTATGCACGGACACTCTTTAATTAAGGAGTGGCAACAAGGAGTCTCTCATCTGCCAAGGAGGGGATTTGGACCAATAACCTCACATTCACAAGTCAAGTGTTTTACCACTAGACTATCCACTTGTGTTGTCACTCTACTCTTATTTACTTATATTTGACATAACTTTCATCTCTCTTACTTTTCAATTCCCAGGAGCAACCCCTCCCTTTTCCATTTGAATTCAAGAATTCATAAAGTTGTCTTCACATCTTTAGCAAGGGGGTTTCTTCTTCTATACACTCATGGACCCTACACATAACGTGGAGGACTTTGGTGAATCACCTCTACATGGGATATGACTCGAGCAGTTGGAGCTTCTATGGAACGAACTTTGAGGCACCCAAAACAAGATCTAAGAGCGTGGTGAAATACTTCAAAAGGTGCATTCCAAGGAGAAGAACCTTGCAAGGGTGGTGAAGGTCGTTGTTACCGCTCAAGCTGATGGCATGCATTCCAAGATCAACATCAAGAACTACCAATTTTCATGGTTTGATGGCCAAAAGGATGGCCAACTTGTTTTATCATGGTTATCCCAGTTTTATGATTTTTATTCAAATGAATCCTACTATGAAAGTGATAAAGTGAATTTGTTACAAATTATTTGGTAGGGAATGCCCAATTGTAGTGGAATGTTTTTACGACATAGTGCAGATCATCCGACAATATGGAAGGCCTTTCAAGAGAAGGTTAAGGAGTCTATTATTCCCCCTCAATTCCATCTACATGTTTGACATTCCTAGACCACGTTCACATGGAAGTAGGGTGATACGGCGACTACCTACATAAAGTGGTTTTGGAAAAGTCTACTACTTGTTCACCCATTTGAAGATATTCCTGAAGTTATCTTGCAAAGGAAGTATGAAGACGGTTTGGAGATGGAGATCCAAGCCAAGCTTCATACACTCTGGCCTACAATGCTTTATAAAGCTATCTCTTTTGTTCATGATTCAGAGAAAGAGTTTCAATCGATTACCAAGTTGATAACTGTATTAAAAACAACCTTTCCACAAGCCTGATTTTACTTGATTATCAAACTTTCATTCTTGTTTCCTTTGATCATATACTTTTTTATCATATGAATTAATCAAGCATGTTTATTATGTGAAGTCTGAACACACTTTCACTAGTTTTTCCAAAGTAAACTAGAATATTAGGGCATGAATAAGAGAAATTATTTCTTCTATATAGTTTGTAGATAAAGACCCATGTGGAGGGTTCTTTCTAGAAGTTAGTAAAAATAGTGGTTAAGATCAGGATCATTGTAGATCATAATGTTGGTAAATAAAAGCAAAGTCTCTCTGTATAAAAAGAGTAACTTTTTACTTCGCACATGCTTTTTGAAGTTTCGTCCTCATTGTAATCTCTATTTTTGACATAATAAAAATCCTATAAATACACAAACTCTATAGACTTGTTGGATAGAGTGTGTGGGGGAAGGAGGGGATTGCACCCAATACTATCTATTGTCTCATCTAGTGCATATCTCTGTTTTTTGTTTGTTTTTAGTTTTTGTACTCTCTATGTATGTGTGTATGTAAGATCTTGCAACATGAACTCTTTTACAAGTGATTATTACTATGAGTCTTTGCTTTTTTTTTTTGTAACATCATGTGCCTCTTTGAAGAAACGATCTAGAGGGAACATTCCATGGGACATTATTTTTAGCCACACTAATGCTCGTATTTGAAAATATTAGATATATTAAGTATTCCACCCTCAAGTGACCACAAATGATCCATGGTGCTCTAAGTTGTAAGGCCCCCATTATGAGGAGAAGCCATTGTGAGAGCTTGAACATTTGTGGAACCCTAACTTCTAAGTCAGATAAGGTCAATTTGTGACCATTGATGGTAATAGATGATCTTTGTGAGACTAGCCATTAGGTTAGGTAGGGCATGAACCTCCAAGCCATTGAGTTATCATTCAAGGTGAAAATAAAGGCTTTGTGGCATGGCATGATTTCCCATAGGACTATAATGGGAGGAATGCAGAAGGTAGCTTGTACCTTTCTGCAAGGTCTGTGGGGCCTATCCCTTAGCCTGTAGGGCCAAGATGGTAAGGACTTCTGGTCATGGAGATATTGTCAAATTATATATTTTGCCAACTATTTTTTCTCTCCCTCCTACATTTATCTATACCAACTCCCATTTTAAAAGCTATATAAGCATGGCCCTTATGTAGCTCTACATAGAATTGCATACTAGTAAGCCTTTCATCTGGATTTTTTCTAGATCACCATCTAAGATCCATATCAAAAGCACACTAGTGGACAACACCATCTTTGTAGTTGCATTGCTCTTGGAAATTTGGGAATTTGAGTTCTCTATCTCTCAGGCTCCATCCCTCTTTGTCTGTGTTTTTCCTGAACTTTGTCTACTTTTCTGTTCCATTGTGCTATTATTTCTTACATGGTATCAAAGCTTAGGAAGCTCCAATTGGTGCAAAAGCAAAAAAGTAGAGGTTGCAGAGGCTCCAACCACAAAAGAGAGAAGATTTCAAGTGGTATGTCATCATCTACGATTGGAAATCAAGGTGATTCATCAACAAGAGTAGGTGTAGCACAAGCAGAGGTCATCCCAATGTTGCGGATATGAGCACAAGCCTTCACGAAAGGTGATCTTGATAGTATAAATTATACCCTATGGAAGTTTAAAATCACTTGTATCCTTGATTCATATGAGCTTTTGGAGATTGTTCTTGGGGCTGATCATGAGCCCCAAGAAACACCTGATCCAAATAATCATGGCCAAATGATTCCTCCTAATTTTGATCTTCTATGTGTATGGAAATGTAGAAATACAGATGCACTCTATGCTCTAGTTAAGAGTACTATTGTTAGTGTTCTGACTCTCATTCAACATAGTCCCAAGGCTTGTGAAGCATGGAACATAGTGAGAATTCAATATGAAGCTCGTAATTAGACATGGATTCAAAACTTGGAGAATCAACTACCAATAGAAAGGTTTGATGATGTGAAAGTTGCATAGGTATTTATCACCCGCATAAAAGATCTATGGGATCAAATGGTGCGAGCAGGTGTACAAAAGTCAAGCAAGGAGCTAGCTCAAATGTTGTCTTCGAATCTGTCCACCAAAGTTTAACAATTTGGTGACCTCTATTAATACTCAAATCAGACCTCACCTCTAACTTTTGAAGAGTTCAATGTCTTACTCATGGAGGAGGAGCTACGGTTGAAGGCAATGAGTGGTGACAACAAGCAAAACATTGCATTCATGGCAAATTTCAAAGAAGGAAAAAAGGACTCTTCAAAATATCAAGATAAAAAGAAGAACAACAAAAAGAAGTTCAAGGAAAAGTGATTCCATTGCAAGAAGAAATGACATAGAATTCAAGACTGATGCATTAAGAAGGCAAAAGAGAACAATGGGTTTCAAAATGCAGCAAGGGCAAGGAGTTTGTCCAACACCATAGAAATAGAGCTTGAGTTATATTGTATGATAAAGGAGGTATGCTCTTTATTTGAAGATTCAATAACAGATGAATTATAGGTGTTGGACACTGGTGCCTCTCATCATATGATGACCAGAAAAGACTTTGATAGTTCCTTATAGCCTCTAAAGGAACCCATCACAATAAAGGTAGGCAATAATGTAAGATTTCTTGTAGAGGGCAAAGGTATGGTTTCTTTCAATAATTCTAATGGGGATATCTAAAATCTTTCAAATATGCTCCACAAATCAAATAGAATTTGCTTTTAGTAACTTCTATAATTGATCAGAGTCATGAATTATCTTTTAGTAAGACAATTATGGATAGTAACAACAACATTGTTGGGACTAGCATAAGGAGGAACAACCTATATGGGTTATCTAATCTTATAGACACTACCAATGTGGGCACAAATAATCTATGGCATGAAAGATTTAGCCATATTGGATACCCTATACTAAAGGAGATGCATCACAAGGGTATGGTTGCACGCCTACCATCAATTGTAGACATGAAAGAACTATGTGAAGCTTGCATGATGGGCAAGCAACAAAGTAAGACATTTCCACAAGAAATCAAGAACAAAGACAACTATTTTCTAGAGTTGGTGCATGTTGACTTGTGTAGAAAAATGCCTACAAAAGTCTCAGGCCAATCTTCCTACTTCATGTTACTTGTGGACGACTATAGCAGGTAGATGTGGGTGTACTTCCTTCGCTATAAGGGTCAAACTTTTGTTAAATTCAATGCAATATTAAAGGAATTAAGCATCAACTCATAGTGGCACATAGCCCTCAACAAAAGAGTATTGCAAAATGTCAAAATCAAACCATGATGGAGATGGAAAGATACATGTTGAAGGGAAAGGGTTTCCCAAATCAATTTTGGGTAGAGGCTATCAACATTTTTGTCTACATTTTGAATCAAAGTTACACCATGACATGTGATGGAAAGACTCCACAAGAGGTCGACACTAGTAAAAATCCATTTGTTTCCCATTTCAAAGTATTTGGAAGTTAATGTTATGTAGATGTTCCAGATAGGGAAAGAAACAAGTTTCAACCAAAAGGCATCAAATGTACCTTGTTAGGGTCCATCAAGGATAGAAAATCTTATAAGCTTCATGACTTTGATTCTAGGAAGATCATGGTGAGTTGCAATCTGGTGTTTAAAGAGGAGCAGCCACATGTAGTGGAAGAGGAAAAGAGAGCTTCCACTTTAACATTAGGCAAAGGGGCAATCCACTATGAACCTAGCCTAAGAGCTATCCCTTCTAGAGAAGGAGCATCATCTTGAGACGATGAGTCTAAAAGTCACCAATTTGTCGTCACACAAGCAGAATAGCCATTACCACATTGGGTGTGGCAGCTTGATGATTCTACAAACCCCATCCCACAATCACTAGAACAAGTTGCAGATGGACCAAGGCAATCATAGAGAATAGAGGAGAAGAGATGGAAAAGCACCCATATTGTAAATACGTTCTTGATGACTGAGCTCATTCAAGAACAAGTAAATGAACCAACCAATGTGGAAGAGGTACCCCATGATCAGTCGAGGGATGCCATCTAGACAAAATATGACAATATCATGCAAAATGGAACTTGGGAGCTACTAGATCGATCCCTAAAGTGCAAAGTCATTGGCATCAAGTGGGTCTAGAAGCTTAAGTACAAGGTTGATGGTACTTTGGAAAATTACAAAGCAAGTCTGGTTGCACAAAGCTACTCACAAGTTGAAAGGATTGAATTTTGTGAATCATTTGCCCTAAATGCAAGGATGACTACCAACTGATTAGTACTAGCTATGGAGGCGCATAAACGATGGTCATTCTATCACATGGATGTTAAGGAGAAGGTATATGTGTCTTAGCCATGAGAATTGAGACCTCAAGGAGGAGGTATATGTGTCCAAGCCATGATAGTTTGAGGCTCCCCATTTAGAGAAATGGGCGGAAAAAAGCCCCTAAAGCATGGTACTAACAGATAGATAAGTACCTCTTGGATCCAGGTTTTAAAAGATGTGCTTCTAATGCTAACTCATATGTTCTAAGGAGAGGAGGGAAGACAATTGTGATTGTACTCTATGTAGATGATCTTGTGATTGTAGGAAAGGATTCTTCAACAAATCAAAGATGCCTTGAGTTTAGAATTTGAAATGACAGACTTAGGCATAATGCATTATTGCTTAGGCCTTGAAGTATGGCAGGAGCCAAGGAAGATTTTCATCACTCAATGAAAGTATGCAAGAAAGATTTTAAAGGGATTTGACATGGAGGATCACAAGGAGATTTCTACACCTATAAAGGTGAACAAAAAATTATCTATTGAAGATAATTCACCTTGAATAGATATCAAAAGAGACACTAAATTAGTTGGAAATCTCATCTACTTGTGCAATAGCATAACAAATAACTCTTTTGTTGTTGGAGTAGTAAGGAGGTTCTCTAATAAGACTTGCCAAACTCATTGGAAGGCAAGTATGTAGATACCCAAGTATGTGAAAAGAACCATTGATCATGGTATTCTCTATGAAGAAGGATCATCTTTGGTTGGATACTATGACTCAGATTGGGAAGGAGATATTGATACGAGAAGATCAATTTTTGGATATTGATTTTCTGTAGTATCTGGGATTTTCTCTTGGATGAACATGTGTTTGAGCACGTGAAGTACTATGCTTGAGGAGGATCCTATGTCATATAGGAATACAAGGACAAAAGGTGACATGGTTGAAGTGTGACAACCAAAGCTGCATGGCCATCATCAAGAATCCTATTTTCCATGCAAGTATCAAGCACATAGAAATTCAATATCGCTAGGTGTATGAGTTTATGGAGGATGGGTTTGTGGAGATAAGCTATTGTCCAATTGAAGAAAATCGAACAAACATCTTTACCAAGCCTCTAGGGAGAGAGCAACTTTATCGACACTTTCTAAAGCTTGGCATTGGACCAGGGAGGTAGTTCACCACAAGGTGGACATGGAGGGGAGGTGTTAGATATTCTCAATACTCCACCCTCAAGTGACCACAAATGATCCATGGTGCTCTAAGTTGTAAAGATCCCATTATGAGGAGAATCCATTGTGGTGGCCTGAACATTTGTGGAATCCTAACTTCCAAGTTAGATGATGTCTATGTGTAACCAACACTTATGTGTTCCTCGAGTAGCTTTGATGTGAACCTTTTCCCTATACTTGGGCACTTTTTACTATAGTGCTGGCTAGAGTTTTTTTCCCATGTTACAACATACTTGATACTCTCATATGTGGTGGTACTTTGTACTTAGGGATATTATTCAGCTCTTACTTCTGTTCAGTTCATCATCAATAGAGAGAGCTATTCCACCCATCGTCTTCTCTGTGTGTCTTGCTACGTTTGTGCTCCTTGTGTGTGCTTCTCGTGTGTCTCTTGCACTTCTACACACACCCAACAGTGGTATCAGAGTAGGTTCAGCTCCTTCTCAAGTTTCGGTTTTTTGCGTTGTGGCACGCGTGCACTTTTAACAGTGCAAATCGACTTCGGAGCATAGAACTGTGAATTTCAGCAGCCAAGAAACATTTCCACCAAGTGCATTGGGGTTTTACCTCCATTTCAAAGCCATTCGTGCAATCAAAATTGCCATCAGAGTGACGGTTTGTGAGCTGAAATTTCAGCACTCATTTTAGCTTTCGTCGAAGTAAAGTTTTTGTCACTTTCTTGTTCCTTAGTGAAATGGTGGACAACAATGACTTGTTTGGCATGCTTCAAGCTGAAGATAAGCTTGATGGGACCAACTATCCGATGTGGTCTTACATGATGAAGCATGTTCTTGTTGCCAAACAACTTTGGAACATAGTGGCAGATATAGATCGAAGACCTGTAGGTTCTTCTACTTCACAGTCTACCGTCACAGATGGAGCTTCTTCTTCGAGTACACTGGTTTCTCCTTCTCCACCTACACAAGAGCAGCTTAGATGGGATGGAAAACATGCTCAAGCTCATGCTTTGATTGCAATTTCTATGAAGCATCATATAGTTCCACGCATTCGGTCATGTTCTACATCACGACAGGCATGGGACACTCTTGCTTCTTTGTATGCCGTGCGTAATGAAGCACATATTGCATACTTGAGGAAGCAACTTGAGGATGTATGTATGGCTGAAAATGAGTCGGTGGATGTGTATGTGACACGCATCAAGGACTTGAAAGAGCGATTGGCAAACATAGATGAGATCATTCCGGATGCATCATTCATTTCTACATTGTTGAAAGGATTACCAGAATCTTTTCAAAGCTTTACTACTACACTCCATTTGGTTGCAAAAGGAAATCCTAATATGTATGCATTTGATGAGGTTATGTCTCTTCTTTTGCAAGAAGAGCAATCTAGAGTCAATAGGAGTGGTTTGATTGAGCGAACGCAAGCACTTGCTATCTCACAAAAGGGGGAAAAGCAAGTATGGTTCAGCTTTGGGTTCATGAAACAGGTATTTCACACCAATGTACGGTGCCATATACACCTCAGCAAAATGGTGTTGCAGAGTGTAACAATAGCTCTACTTGAAATGGCACGATGTATGGTTAAAGGAAAGCATCTTGCTGATAAGTTTTGGATGGAAGTGGTCATGTGTGCAAACTATGTGTTGAATCGTTGCCCTACAAAAGCATTGAGAGTCATCACTCCTTATGAGGCTTGGAATGGTCATAAGCCTATGGTTAGTCATATGCATGTGTTTGGTTGTTTGGCATATGCTCTTGTGCCATCACAACAACGTCACAAACTTGATGACAAGGCAAAGAAATGTATATTTGTTGGTTATAGTGCTGAAAGTAAGGGATATCGTTTGTATCATCCATTGAAGAACACAATTATTGTGAAAATTCAGTTTTCCCTCTACTTGAATGCAAAAAATAGCCAACAGTTAGCTCACAAGATGTGTTCGATACACTCATGCCTTTGTTCCAAAATGGTGCGCTTGACTATGGCCATGTAGACTAGCCAACTGAGGCTCAAAGGGCTGAAAAATTCCAGCCAAATAAGGCTGAAAATGCAGAGAAACTCCAGCCAAACATGGCTGAAAAATTTCAGCCAAAATTTGTCAAAACTGCTGGAAATTTTCAGCCACATATGGCTGAACATTTGCACCAAAATATGGCTGAAAATTAGCATGAAATTCAGCCCACACATGATGTACATGTTGAAGATGTATTACATAATGAATGCATGTCTATCAAGAGTGCACAATCTATGCCAAAGTGGCTGAAAAAAACTTTGCAGGATAGCAAATTGAGTGCACCTTTACTTGGTAGAACAAGATCAAGCTCTCACCATGCATCAAGTAATTTTGTAGATTATTCTCTTATTGCTACAGCATGTAATGAAGAGCCACTTTCTTTTGAAGATGCATGTGATGATCCACAATGGATGAGTGCTATGCAATCAAAAATGGATTCCATACATGGGAATGGTACTTGGGAGTTATGTGAATTGCCAAAAGGAAAGAATGCCATTGGTACAAAGTGGGTTTACAAGATTAAGAGAAAATATGATGGTAGCATTAATCGCTACAAAGCTAGATTGGTTGCCAAAGGATATGCGCAACAATATGGCATTGACTATGAGGAAACTTTTGCACCTACTTCACGCATGACTACCATTCGTACCATGGTTGCATTGGCTGCCCATCGAGGTTGGAAAGTGCATCAGTTGGACATAAAAACAGCCTTCTTGAATGGTGATTTGCAAGAAGAGGTTTATGTGAAGCAACCTCCTAGATTTGGTATGAACGGGAAAGAGCATATGGTTCGTCACTTGCATAAATCTTTGTACGGTCTCAAGCAAGCTCCACGTGCATGGTATGACAAAATCCATGAGCACTTGATTGCTCTTGGCTTCACATGTAGTCTGATTGAAAGAACACTCTATGTACGCAAAAATGGGGATGATTTTATAGCGCTTGTTCTTTATGTCGATGACATACTCTTGATTGGGTCATGTGATGTAAAACTTGACATTCTTATGGCTGATTTGCAGCATACTTTTCATGTCACGAATCTTGGTTTTTTGAGCTACTATATTGGCATCCAGTTTGTATCCGTTGACGGAGGAATTGTTTTGCATCAAGCAAAGTATGTTGAAAAACTACTTCAGCGTTTTGACTTTGAGGATTGCAAGCCAGTTTCCACACCAGTTGAGACAGGATTCAGGTTCTCAGTTGAGGATTTCCAGTGATGCATTTGACACTTCTCTTTATCAGCAAGCTGTGGGATGTCATATATGCATGCAACACAAGGCCGGATATACAGTATGCAGTTTCCTAGTTGAGTCGATTCATGCATAGCCCTGGCACTAAGCATTGGCAAGCGGTAAAACGTGTGTTTAGATATCTCCAAGGTACTTTGAGCTTAGGTCTCTTTTATGGCAGAGATATTTAGCCATGCTTGCATGCTTTTACAGATAGTGATTGGGTTGGTTGCTATGATACTCGTGTGTCCACTAGTGGTAATTGCTTTTTCCTTGGAGACTCATGCATATCTTGGTTGAGTAAAAAGAAACCTACAGTGGTGACATCGAGTTGTGAAGCTGAGTACAGGGCAGTTTTCACAACTACAGTGGAGTGTATATGGCTGAGATGCCTATTGATGGATCTTTGCATGGAGATTGATGCTGCTACGCATATTCTCACTGATAGTTAGAGTGATTTGGTTGTTGCAGGAAACCCAATGTTTTATGCACCGACCAAACATATTGAGGTGCATTATCACTATGTGAGAGAGTGCCTTCATGTAGGAGATACTGATTTGGTATATGTGCCTACACAAGATAATGTGGAAGGCATATTCACCAAAGCTCTTCCACGGGAAAATTTTGAAGCTTTTTGCAAAGCTTTAGGCTTATTACCTTGTGGGGGCTGATGTGTCACTCCCTGTATGTGTTCACATCATTCGCTCCAGGGGGGTTTGTTACACATGTGTTCCTCGAGTAGCTTTGATGTGAACCTTTTCCCTATACATGGGCACTTTTTACTCTAGTTCTGGCTAGAGGTTTTTTCCCCATGTTACCGCATACTTGATACTCTCATATGTGGTGGTACTTTGTACTTAGGGATATTATTCAGCTCTTACTTCTGTTCAGTTCATCGTCAATAGAGAGAGCTATTCCAGCCATCGTCTTCTCCGTGTGTCTTGCTGCGTTTGTGCTCCTTGTGTGTGCTTCTCATGTGTCTCTCACACTTCTACACACACCCAACAAACCATTGATGGTAATAGATGATTTCTGTGAGCCTAGCCATTAGGTTAGGTCAAGCATAAACTTTTGGACCTTGTGGTGTTGTGAAGTTTCCCCATAGAACGTCAATGGGGGGGATAGTAAAGTTGGGCTTGTCCCCTTTTACGGGTCTAGGGGGCCTATCCCCCTTGCACATAGGGCCAAGATGGTAGGACTTGTTCACTTATATATTTTGCTAACTATTTTGTCTCTCCCAACTACATTTATCTATACCGACTCCCGTTATAGAAGCTATATAAGCATGGCCTATGTGTAGCTCTCCATAATATTGGAAACTAGTAAGCCCTTCATCTAGAGTCTATCTAGATCGCCATCTAAGCTCCATATCGAGAGTGCATGGGTGGATGGCAACATCTTTATAGTTGAATTGCTCTTGGCAATTTGAGAATTTGAATCCTCTATCTCTCAATTTGCATCCCTCTTTGTCTGTGTTTTTTCACAACTTTATATATTGGTCTATTCCGTTGTGCTATTACTTCTTACAAAAATTTCAAAAACTATTATGGCACTTCTTTAATATCAATTTTGCCAATTAAGTCATCACTCTTCCCTTTTTTTGCATCAATATGAAAATTTTCAAAGAGGTCCATTTTGGGTTCCTAATCAAAGTAGGGAGATTGTAGTAAAGAAATAGCTTTTCCTCACATATGGTTGTAATTTTCTCTAGTCGATAAAAGAAGTTGTTGAGCATTCTCATTAACAAAGGAGGATAACATCATGTCAAAGTCACCAACTTACCAAAGAAGTAACTTGGCCATTTCTCATTACATAGAGGAGGGTAAGGTCTTGTCAAAGAGTTCACTATGATCAAAGCACTTGTTGATGGTTTCTCATTCCATAAGGGAGAAGAAGACCATGTCAGAAGGACATTTTATGGTGTATATAGCAATCAAACTCCTCGATTTTTTAGTGAGCATGATAAGAATCTTGTTTATATTTTCCACAAAGACATATTGTAACTTTTTATATGCATATATGAGATTTCAAGTATTGTAGGGAAAACCCAATATCATGTAGCTCCCGTTCCTTGCCCCTTGTTTTTCTCCATGTAAAGGGTGCTTCACGTAATGTTGCATCATTCATTTCTCTCATGGTACTTCAGATCACTCATTGTTTTTTTATGCCCTTTTCTATATAAAAGGTGCTTCATGGACTTTTTAAGTAGTGAATATTATAATGGGTGTTTGCATCATTTTCTAACTTGTAACATTTTTTGACCCTTTGATCAAAAGGGCTAGAGGGAAGGCTATACGGTATATGATTGTTAGCCACACAAATGCCCATATTTGACAATGTAAAAACTATTATTCTACTTCTTTATTATTCATTTTTCATCACTATTCCTTTTTTCCTACATCATTAAAAAGAATTTCAAAGGTGCCAAATTTGAGCCCTAACCAAGACAAGGAGACTATGATTAAGAAAAGAATTTTCCCCATGTTTGGTTGTAAATTTTACAGTTATTCAACAAACTAGAGGACTGTCGATACATTTTGGTAGTGATATGTGTGAACACACTTAGGACCGCCAGGGCACTTTTTCCCCTTATTAGGAGGTTTTTCCCCCCGGCTTGTATATATGGCTATAGCCCTAATGATTTACTTATCTTTGTATAATCACTTCGTAATACATTAAGTATTGTGTTGTGCTCCAAGCTTCTTCTTCTTCTTCCTCCTCCTTGTGATCTTTTTGTGCTTTTGCACACCTCGAACTCCAACAATTGGTATCAGAGCATGTCGCCATTTCATTAGGACATCATAAACACCCCTTTGCTCTCAGTCTCGAAATCGTGCAAAAATTGGTGAGCATACTCGAGGTGATTAGGAGCTCAAAACATCTTTGCTTCGTGGCATCAGAATTTTGATATGAGCTCATTTCAGCCTCCAAACAAACTATCGTAGTAAATTTTGTCCTTTTGTTCCAAACATATATACAGGTTTTGGTTCACTAGTACAAGTGCCTTGAAGTCTATTATAGGTTTAACAGAGCTCAATAGGGTGGTTCTATTCAACTTTTTGAAATACAACCATTTTTTTTGCATCAAGGTATTTAGTCAATGGTCATGGTTGAAAGCAATGATGTATTCCATATGTTGAATATTGAGGATAGGTTGGATGGTACTAATCACCCATTGTGCACATATATGATGCATCATGTATTGGTAGAAAAAGGGTTGTGGAATATTGTGTAGGTGTTGAAAAGCATCCTACTACACCTGCAAATATAGTTATTGAAGGTGATGTAGATGTTGTTGAAGAGGATGATCTTTGAATTCTTGTTCGTGTTGTAGTTCCTATGGCACCTACTATAGAGCAACTTTGTTGGGATGGCAGAGATGCTCAAGCACATGCATTGATAGCTTTTTCTGTCAAACATGGCGTTATCCCTCATACTCACTCTTGCAAAATAACAAAGGATGCTTGGGATATAGTTGCCATTTTATACCATGCAAGAAATGAGGCGTGTGTTGCTTACCTCTGAAAATAGCTAGAGAGTGAGCATATGAGTGAAGGGGATTCTATGGGTAGTTTTTTTATAAAGATCAAATATTTGAAGGAGCAATTAATTCTACTAATAAAGTCTTGCTAGATAGTTCACTTGTGCAAACTGTTCTCAACGATCTTCCAAATTCACATCAGATTTTTGCTTCGACTCTTCAATTGATGATGAAAGACAATCCAAATGCTTAGCATTTGAGAACTTAGTCTTTGTTTTGTTGCATGAAGATCAGTCGAGGTAGAATAGGTCCATCATGTGTGTTGTAGATCAAGCTTTCCTAGCTAGTTAGAATGGTGAAGGTAAATGGAGCTCATATACTAGTAAGCAAAAGTCTACTAGTGTTGCACAATCGAAGAAGGAAGACAAAGATGAGAAGAAAACAGAAAAGCAAAAACAATTTTGCAAGTATTGTAAGGGCAATGATCATGTCATAAAGAGTTGTCCAAAAGTGGCTGCAAAAGAGGGAAAGAAGAAAGAGGCTTGAATGGTTGCTATAGAGGCCTCTACACCTAAACACAGTCAGATAAGCTTGTTTAGAATGACGAATGAGCATTTACTATTGTATGCATCTATGAACCATCTTCTCATGAGCACTGTATGTCCGTAGTAAACTCAGATGTTTGGTACTCTGATAGTGGGGCAACAAAACATATTACCTCACAGTGTAGTTTCTTCAGTTCACATGAGCTTGCCCCTACAATAATACTATCACATGCGCTAAGAACTCTTATCCTGGAATGGGAGTTGGTAAGATCATTCTCAGTACTACTCATGGTAGTTCTTTCACATTGTCAAACACTTTGTATGTACCAGGGATGAAGAAAAATATGATGAAAGTCTCAACATCAACCAAGATTGGGTTGGTTGTCAAATTTGTTGATGAGAGATTGTTGCAGAGCTAAGAAGAGCAAAAGGCAGAGAAAAAGAAGGGCCCCAAAATTTTTCCGATTTGGACACTCTATTTTTGTATCATAACCATTTTGTAACATATTTTCCGTTGTAAATGCACTAGAGGAGTCCTCTAGATGCATACATAGGGAGATTAGTAGCTTACCCATGTAAATTAGTAGGAAATTAGCCTTTTAGTGAATAAAGTGTCGGTCTCTTGTGTGAAAGGACCATTTTTA
Source organism: Ceratopteris richardii (assembly GCA_020310875.1). Taxonomy (NCBI): domain Eukaryota; kingdom Viridiplantae; phylum Streptophyta; class Polypodiopsida; order Polypodiales; family Pteridaceae; genus Ceratopteris; species Ceratopteris richardii. The sequence continues at coordinate 125,681,494 of CM035424.1, forward strand.
GGGCATATGTATATAAGTCAATTTGTGACTCTTTGAAAAGAATTTTTGCCATTGTGAGAATCAAGAGAACAGAATTTCAAATTTGTGTCTTCTCCTCTCTGTATCATCTTCTTTGTGAGCTTGCATGCATGTGTGTTACTTGAAAGAGTGTTAGGAAGTGTTGTCTATCCATGAAAGTGTTTGTTTGCTGTTGTTAAGGCGTGTGTGAGGTGTAGGAAGTGCTGAAGTGTAAGAAGGTCATTCCTGTGACTCAGTATTTTGCTCATAACTTGAAGTAAAAGTGTCAAAATTGAGTGAAAATACCACCATTGGATGCGTTTTCGCGAGAGCTTCGAAACGCATATGCTATTTCCTATATTCGGAGTTCGGAGCTGAGAGAAAAGCTCAATTTATTGTTGGCTGCTGCTCCAAGTATCGTGACACCATAGCTGACAGTAGAAGCTTGTTTGGAATAGTCTTAGTTTTGTTTGCACTCTTTGGGAAGCTCATTTGCATTGATCGTCATCTGAATGCATGTCTTCATACACTCAGCTAGGTTTTGATACTCCTCGGATTGATAAATAAAGCGTGAATCCCCACTATATGCACTTGAGGGGGATCGAGGTATAGTCTCTTTCTCCACAAGTCCCTAAGTTGGATCTTAGGTACACACGTTTTTGGCGCCGTTTCCGGGGAATGTCGAATCAAACCGAGGCATCTGTGTGATGGTAAGCGGCTCTTAGCATTGAAGCGAGTAGAGGAGTGGTGAAATTCTCTTCTTTGGTAAGCCACATTCATCCGCACTTACTACTTCTCACTGTTGAAGTGTGTGTAGTGAGTTGATAGTCTAGGGAAGTGAGTGGAGTGAGTAGAGTAGGAGGAAGAAGGGAGTAGTTAGGGAGTTAGAGTAGCCATTATCTCTAGTCTTGTGAGTCTTTCTAGTTAGGAGAACTCTTCAAAAAAGTATAAAACCCAAAAAATTGTACTTTTTCAAATCACTTGTTTCTAGAACAAGTATCGTGAGAATCAGCAGTCGGGTATCGTGAGTTGAGAGCCGGGCATTTGAGCTGCGCAGAGCGAGTAGAGGAGAGTGAGGAGCTGGAGGCTAGTGTCCAAGGTGAGCACATTGATCTATCACTCATCTTTGCCAATTAAATCAAGTAACTCAATAGAATGATCTGCGACAAGTATCGTGAAAGACTGAACAGGGGTAAAGAGAGTTTATTTTGTGATACATACTTAGGGAAAAGGGTAGATGAACTCTAGGAACTTGTGTATGTACTTAGGATTCAAAATCACTTGCAAAAAAATTGAAAAAGTGTCAAGTATCGTGTTCTCCCACGGTTGAGTATCGCGATACTTGAGTATCGTGATATCCTGTGGTCGAGTATCACAACAACTGGCCTTGCTGAATATCGTGTATCGTTGAATTCTTTTCACGATACCTGTCAAGTATCGGGTATCATTGAATTGGGTCTGGCGATACTTGTCACGTATCGTGTATCGTTGAGAAGTCCTCACGATACTAGTCTGATATCGCGTATCGTGTATCATGAAATTCTGATCACGATACCTATCGGGTATCGTGTATCCTGAGTCTCTGATCGCGATACTTACTAGATATCGTGTATCGCGGAGGCAGCCTTCCCGATACCTGGCAAATATCGAGTATCGTAAGGAATTTTCTTGTGATACTTGTTGACTATCGAGTATTGTGATACACAGCAATGTCTAGTATCGAGTATCGTTGAAATTTTGTGGTGGAATATCGTGTATCGTGTATCACAAATTCCTGATCACGATACCTGTGAAGTATCGAGTATCGTTGGTCTACTTGCGACCTTGGTCAAGTATCGTGTATCACGTTTTCTTGAATATCGTGTATCGTGACCTGTCTAGTGGTTGAGTATCGTGTATCGAGTTTTCTCAAGTATCGTGTATTGTTACCTTGTGCAGTGAGTCAAGTATCGACTATCGTGGATTTTTGAGGTGATACTTCTCGAGTATCGAGTATCGTGGTAAAAGCCCAGCTTGTCAAATATCGAGTATCGTGGTTTTTGTTAGGGTTAAGTATCGTGTGTTGTGACTTCTTGGTCAGTTTTATTTCAACACATATCCCCTAGAATTCAGACTCAAAGAACTCTGGGATTTTGAGGTTAACCAAGTGAGACTGGAAGTTGTTAATTGAATGAACCTAAGATCTGGAAGAACCCTAGGAAGCCGAAGAAGTGTGATCGCTCATGAGATGCGTAGAAGAAGAAGAACAAGAAATGTGACTTCAAAAGGCACATATAAATCATTGGAAAACTCATTTAAATGCGAACGGAACATGGAAATTACTGAAGAGATTAGGCATATATTGGCCAACCATGTAGAGGGATACATATAACTATGTATCAGCTTGCCCAACTTGTCAAGAACGAAATCCAGAAGAGAACTCTATTCTATGCTACTCCACAGTGGCACCAAGATGGAGCATGCCTCTGGTAAAGTTCTTGAAGACCCAAGAGTACCCCGAAGGAGCCACTCTAGCAAGGAAACGTGCACTCACAGAACAAAGCAAGGACTATGCTCTCATAAGAAAACAACTCTTTAAGCGAGGAAGAGACAATCATTTACGAATGTGCATTCATGAAGACGAATATCTTGCTGTTTTAGAGATGGCACATACAGGAGCGGCAGGAGGACATTTCTCTGCAAATAAAACTGCAAAAATGATTCTCTTTGCTGGAATGTGGTGGCCAACTCTACATCAAGATGTAGTAACATATGTGCAACGATGTGATACTTGTCAACGAACGAAATATCCAATTAGAAGAGATGAAATGCCACTGAAACCCATGATGAGCGCCAGAGCCTTTACTAAATGGGGGATAAACTTTATAGGACCTATTAGCCCACCAGCTAAAGGATCCCATGCCGAGTACATAATCGTAGCCACAGACTATCTGACCAAATGGGTTGAAGCCAAAGCAACCAAGAAGAACGATGCAAGGACTACGGCCAAGTTTCTTTTTGAGAACGTTTTCAGTAGATTTGGATTACCTATAGAAATTGTGAGTGATAGAGGCACGCACTTTGTGAATGAAGTGATAGAAGCCCTGCTAAATGAATTCTTAGTAATCCATAAGAAATCAGCCCCATATCACCCACAAGCCAATGGACAGGCCGAAAGTTCAAATAAAATCTTGTGCACAGTTCTCACTAAAATTGTTAACAATGGTAGATCTGATTGGGATAAGCAATTACATCATGCTTTATGGGCATTCCGAGTAGCCTACAAAACCGCCATAGGAACTACTCCTTTTAACTTAGTGTACAGATAGAATGCTATTTTACCAATTGATTTCTTAATACCCACTCTTAGAGTAGCAACAACTTATGAGTGGACTGGACATGAACTATCATCTCAGTTGGATCAAATAGAAAAGTTACACGAAACTAGGTTACAAGCGGTAGCAGGGATTTATGCTGCTAAAAGGCGACAGAAGGCATATTTTGATGCTCATATTAAAGATAAAAATTTGAAGGAAGGAGATTTCGTTTTGGTTTATACTTTGAAACAACACGCAAAGAAATCGCAGAAAAGAGGACATGGCCCGTTGATCATCAATCATATATCTACCAGTGGAGCCATCAGTTTAGCAACCCTAGATGGAGAAGTATTACCAAACTATATCAATGGATGTCAAGTGAAAAAATATCTAGAGCCATTGACTGAAGAGATAATGTCACGACTAATAAGGGGTAAAAATAGGCGCATAGAGGAAGAAAGAATACGAGAGGAAGCTAGGAAAGAAGCACTAGAACGAATCAAGAAACGAAAAGAGTGGATGAGAGAGAGAGATGAGAGATATCAACTAGGAGAGGAACTCGTCCCAATGGCTAATCTTAGAGCCACTGAAAATCTAGCTCAGCAAATAACGCAACCTTATTTAAATTTGGGTGTTGGAACAAAAGAGTACCACTTGGTGGATGCTCTCATTGACACAGGAGCTGCTATAAGCTGTATCAAATTTTCATTGACTCAAAAACTCAAGGAAGAATTACGCCCATCTAAGGCACAACTGATTGGAATAGGAGGAAAAATTACCAAATGTATAGGCGAGATTATCTTACCTCTACATCTTGGAAACAACACAATGGAACAGAAACTCTTAGTATGCCACGATCAGGACTTATTAGAAGAGCTCGTGTTAGGACAAGACTGGATATACGAATATGAAGTGACTATTCAGTTAGCCCTAGGATACATCTCGGCCAAGATAGGGCATCGTGAGGTATTCAGCATGTTAGACGAACGACCACTCAAAGCCAAGGGTATAGACCCGAGAGCTCACTCTAAGGAACATGATGATGAATGTATGTTCACTCGCACTATGGAAATTTCTTCATCAAGTACTTCATGTGAGGACACACCGAATCTCGATTGCACACAATCTTCTAATCCAGTCAATCACATGATTAGTGTCCTATCCAAAAACAGCCTCAGTGAGGAACCGAGCACTAGAGAGACAAGTCAGCAAGACCATTACGAATCTACACACATAAGGATATACCCCGTTCCTTACACTAGACAAGCTTGGATCAGAAAAGATCAAGTGACAACGTATCTTCAACAAAAGAACTACTCAGGACATCAGAAGAAACCACAGAACAAGCAGGCAAATCACTTTGGAAACCTAGGTCCACAACGGATTGCTAGAGTATGGATTCCGAAGAAGGTGATAGTTGCCCAGCCGGCCCGAAGGCAAATATGGATTCCCAAGTCATGTGCTCAAATGACAAACATCAAAAAGGACAATCCAAGGCACAAGAAAAATCAATACAATCTAAGGGCAAAACAACAGAAGATAAACCACTACAAAACAAAGCAAGAAACTTGACATGCAACAAAAATCATTCAAAGATTCGAACAGAAGACGAAGCAAAAGCACTACATGAAAAGCACTATATTCTCTAGGAATGCGAGGAATACATACTGTCCCAATGGAGTAAAGCAGATTTGGATGCCGAAAAGCAAGAGAATCTGTATGCATCAACCAAGTAATTTGAGTTGCACACATTTGGAGTCACCAGAATCCAAAGTATGCATGATAGGGCCACATTACAAGGCCAAGCATTTGGCACATTCTTCTTTTACTTCAGGATAGTGAAGCACATTTCCCTCTTGGGGAATAGGAGAGCATTTGTACGTAATCCAAGAGAAAATAACTGATGATTCAATAACCGCTTCGGCTATGAACTAACTTTACCGTTTTCTTTCAGACCAAAACATAAAAAAAATACAAATAAGTATGAAAAATCCCAAGTATTACCTTTCTCACACCACGAGGAAGGGATGACACAATTCACTCGAAGAGTTGCCAAATTCACGAAGGATAGATGAAGGAGGATTCTTGATACAAGCTTTCCACTAATTACCACTATATATTGAGTGCAGATGGCATCATCTAATTCCGAGGCTACGCAAGAGGAGGAGGTCCTACTTCTTCCCTTGGAATCAATCACGAAGGCGAGAGGTCATTGGTTTCTTGATGATCAACCAGTGTCCGAGCTTCTTTTTATGGCAACCATCAAGATCATGGATAGGGATCACTACTTTCCTATCATGTCACAAGATTTCAAGACTATCATACAAGGATTACCTCGCATGACAGATGTCTGGACACAAGTAGGAATTGATGCATTCCTAAGACTTCCAATATACCTGCCTGATTTTCAGAGATGTACACAAGTGATGAACACACTCCAATCGTCACCGAATAAGCCATCAATTCCAGAGGCAAGAGTACTTGACAAAGTTGGTTCATGGAAAACAATTCAATTCACTCATGAGCTAATCAACAGAGCTTTTGGATGGAATCAAGATGGACTTACCAATGTCAAAGATGAATGTCATGATCCCAAAAAGAGAACGTTTTTGGAAATCAACAGAACAGATATTGAAAACTCTGTACGACTAGTGCACTAGCATTTTTGCTTTATGCATAGATACACAGCACCTCAAAAAATTGTTGTGCAATTACTCTCACATGCTATGAGGCAAATAGGAAATAAAGTAAATATGACTCCATACATTCAGGATCGCCTATTTGAAGCAAAGAAAAAGTGGGGTCAGAAAAAATTCTTGAATGGAAGTTTGGCATTGGCATTACTCATCTATGAGGCACTTGAAATGAAAAATTGCTTACGATTGATGCCAAATTCCACAGAGATAGCAAAATATGCAAAGTCGGCAACGGTTCCAAAGAAAAAGAAAGCAGTTATCTATGTTGAAGAAGTGGGAACCAGTTCAAAGAAACCCATGAGAGGGACTAAACGCATAAGAGAGGAAGAAGCTCAAGAGACACCACAATCAAAGAGGAGACATAAATTGCCAAAGATCCTTGTGACACAACAACCGATTACAAAGAGAGACCTCTCCGCAGCCCTAGAAGAAACGCATCTGTATATGTGGGGGCAAGTAAATTTAAACGTTCAAGGTCACCATTACAGATAGGCAAGCCAAGAAAAGAAACAAAAAGATAAAGAACATCCTCCAGAACAAACTGCCAGATACAAAGAACTGGGCTTAGAAGATTCGAGCTCTAATGAGGAATCTAGTCGTGAGAAAGACACATTAGACACTGACATAAGAACAGAAATGAACAATGAGGAATGGACAGAAATAAATTAGGTAGAGGTCACACCTGACAATCAACAGTCAACGAAAAGAAACCAAGAAGCTCCCACTGGAACGGTACATATTATTCAATTGAACAATCAATCCAGAATCAACATCAAGGAAGCTCCAATCACAAATAAAGATGCGGTGCAACCTGTAAAAGAGGAAATGCCAACACACATGGACCAAGAAGACAAATTACAACAAAATCAAGAACAGATTGTAATTGATATACCGGATGATACGCCACAAGGCAAGATTGACCACAAGGAGGCTGAGCCACAAATACAACTCCATATTAGGCAGCCCCATGATACTACATTACATGTTGCACAAGGGAAAGATGTTGCAACAGGTGAAGAACCTAGCATCCCTACCACATGGCTGAATGTTGATGTTACTCAATTAAAACCTGTTGTCAAGCAAATGATACAAACGGCCATGGATACACAACAACAAATGATGGAAACGGATGAGGATTACGACAAGGCAATACAGGAAAAGAATCAATTTCAAGTAATGAGTGAACGATTATCCGCACAGCTCATCAGGGCCCAACAAGAGGTTTCAGCCAAAGAAACAGAGATAATCGCAGTCAAGGAACAATGTGATACATTGATGAAGCAGCATCATCAACTCCAGGCACAACTGACAGACTTACAAAGACAACATGAAGCCAGTGAAGCAGACAAAGAGAGGATGAAAGCTCGCAGCAACCTGCTCGAAACACAACTGAAAGTATACATGGAAGAAAACGATAGCTTACACGGCCGCAATAAAGAACTGATGAAGGCATTACTGTATGACCAGCCTATTGAAAAACAAGAGACTTCAGCTATTGAACAGAAGGAGCTAAGAGATCAGATTGAGAAATATGCAAATCTGTTGAAACAAGAGCAAGCCCGAAAAGCAGAATGGGAAAGCAGGTACATCAATGAAACAAATGAACTTAAAACGCAACTACAAAATGTGAATGCCAAACTTGTAAAGAGTTACAGCAAAAATGTAGACCAAGTGATAGAAATTGGTAATGAGCTACTTGCGGCCAAAGAAGCACTCAGGGTAGCCATGCAAGAAGTTAAAGAAAAGACTGAACGCCTTGCACGATTATAAACTAAAGCGGAAGAGAAAGTACCCATCGGGACACCAATAGAGCCAAGACCAAAGAGTCCTACTGACGAGGTAGAGGTACGTCCTCTATCTCCCCCGATTTATAATTCTCCAATAAAAAAGCAGATCGCAGAACCACATGATGATCATCCAATGCCATATACTGCAGAAATAAGTAAGAAGGAACGGGCACTATTGGTGTCCCGGTTGACAGAAAATTTTGAAAATGAAGTGATCAAAGTAATGAAGGAAGCAAAAATAAAGGGCAAAGACTTGGATACCATAATGAAGCCTTTCAACATTCCGTACGGATTATTGAAAGAGAAAACAAGGCAATACATAAAGAAGATCACACAAAGAAGTCCAGACGAGCAGTTGCACTTCAAAGATGACACATTCAATTATACTCAGGAAGAATTTGAAGCTGCATAGCCGGTTTGGAGAATAAAATTTTTGGAGAAAAATCCTACATTACGGGTGCACTGGCAAGTAGCACCATACTTATTACAGGTAAATCCTTCATTTTGCCCAACACCACGTTGCAGAGAAGCAAGAGAATTTTTGGACATGCAGAAGAATGGTGCGATCAATAAACAGTGGCTGAATTATCCGCTACTTCCAATTCCACCTCATAACTATCTACCGACAGAGGACTATATGGTAAAAAGCATCGAATTTTGGCTACACTATTACGCAACAGTACCCGATCTAACTATCAAAATGACGAATAAAATTCTCAGCATGATCCTTACAATTTTGAAGGTGTTCAAGCACGCGGCTTATACCTTTTTGAATTTCATTGGTATTAATCAAGGAACAAATATCCTCATTTTTTATTTGTCTGTTATGCCTAGCCGACCCACAATAATGGCATATTATTCTAGGCTGATGTTTTTACCGAGTACATATATGCAAACATTCGAAGAAGCCTTTTTCACAGGGTTTTTTGAAATTGATTCAGAAATATTTTTAAAGATGTCATCCAACTTGAATTCCAGATTAGTGGCATATTAGCTAAGCTTCTTCGCTGACCACAGACATCCACCACATGATGGTGTGAAAGCAGAACAGTGGAAGCAACTCATGATACGTGAAGCTAATCTGCTTAATGAAACAGAGCAAAAAGTGTACAGAACCTACTCCCGTCGACTTCCAAAGCCTGTCGGGGACGACAGAGTTTAGGAGGGGGGCAGTGTTGAGGGAGAGTCAAGCAAAAAGAAGAAAAGAAGAAGACAAAGGAAGAAACTTCACTACAAGATCATATTTGAAGATATATCTCTGCATCTTATTTGAAGATATATCTCTCCAAGAATCTCCGCATGGGCGCAACACCCATCTCTGCACAGAGCCCCGCAGGGGAACACATCAAGGAAAAGCACGTAGGAGGGAAGGAGGAACTAGGGCCAGGAAGTATCCATGAAGAAGTGCAAGAAGATATTCGGCGGTTCCGGAACCACAAGAAGGTGCTTCAACCTCTTGATCTTTGGAAGGTCCAGATCGAAGGCTGAAGAACCACACCTTCATACCTTCCATTGGTGATGTGCATGGCAGCCCGACTTAACACAACAACCCAGAATTAAAGAGGTTATTGGTGAACTAGACTACAAATCTCAGGTAGTCCATCTCCACGGGTTGCGTGTGGAGAAAAGAAAAGAAGAGGCCACGACCAATACAACAGGTCCCGAGTTATGATCTGTTCCTTGCCCACTGGTAAAACAACATCATTACAACTTCCATGGAGGTGGGCAGTGATCGACTATGGGCACAGCACCAGAGACAACAAGTAAAGCCTATCAAGGGACGACAGAGACAAAGAGGGGGAGAGTGTTGCAGAGCTAAGAAGAGCAAAAGGCAGAGAAAAAGAAGGGCCCCAAAATTTTTCCGATTTGGACACTCTATTTTTGTATCATAACCATTTTGTAACATATTTTTCGTTGTAAATGCACTAGAGGAGTCCTCTAGATGCATACCCAGGGAGATTAGTAGCTTACCCATGTAAATTAGTAGGAAATTAGCCTTTTAGTGAATAAAATGCCAGTCTCTTGTGTAAAAGGACCATTTTAGGGCATATGTATATAAGTCAATTTGTGACTCTTTGAAAAGACTTTTTGCCATTGTGAGAATCAAGAGCACAGGATTTCGAATTTGTGTCTTCTCCTCTCTGTATCATCTTCTTTGTGAGCTTGCATGCATGTGTGTTACTTGAAAAGAGTGTTAGGAAGTGTTGTCTATCCATGAAAGTGTTTTTTTTTTATGTTGTTAAGGCGTGTGTGAGGTGTAGGAAGTGTTGAAGTGTAGGAAGGTCATTCCCGTGACTCAGTATTTTGCTCATAACTTGAAGTAGAAGCATCAGAATTGAGTGAAACTACCACCATTGGATGCGTCTTTGCGAGAGCTTTGAAATGCATATGCTATTTGCTTTTTGAGTTTGGAGCTGAGAGAAAAGCTCAATTTACTGTTGGCTGCTGCTCCAAGTATCGTGACACCATAGCTGACAGTAGAAGCTTGTTTGGAATAGTCTTAGCCTTGTTTGCACTCTTTGGGAAGCTCATTTGCATTGATCGTCATATGAATGCATGTCTTCATACACTCGGCTAGGTTTTGATACTCCTCGGATTGATAAATAAAGCGTGAATCCCCACTATATGCACTTGAGGGGGATCGAGGTATAGTCTTTTTCTCCACAAGTCCCTAAGTTGGATCTTAGGTACACAAAGATGTACATTTCATGATCTCTAAAATGGAAATGTCATTACTGATTGTGGCATTTTATGTCATGGGTTGTATAAGCTCATAAACTATGCAAAATATGTGAATGATTCAGCATGTATAGTTCAAGATTCTCATGCTATCTTTGATGCAAAGCTTTGGCATGCACACTTCAATCATCTAAATTTTGCTAGTTTTCTATGTCTAAAAAAATTCAGAATGGTGTCCTCTCTATCCAAACTTAAGGCACCTTGTAAACATGTTTGTGAAGGCTGTATTTTGGGACAAATGTAGCATTCTCCCTTCCCAAAAGATGGTTCACTTCGAGCTACTCATAAATTCCAGCTTGTTTATAGTGATGTTTGTGGTCCTATGGGGACATCTTATTTTGGGAACTACCTTTACTTCATGACCTTTATTGATGATTTCTCCAAGCATGCATGGGCGTATCCATTGAGAGAAAAGTCTGAAATGTTTATATGCTTCAAACAATTTTTGATTATGGCTGAAAATCTATCAACATGTAAATTGGGCACCCTCTCTTCTAATCGAGGTGGGGAATACATGTCTTCTAATTTTGATGCATTTATGACTGAACGTGGGATAAAACATCAGTTTAAAGTTTCATAACTCAACAAAATGGAGTTCTTGAAAGAAAGAACAGGTCTCTCGTGGAGATGGCAAGTTATGTGGTCAAAATTCAAAATTTATCACAAAGCTTATGGCTTGAGGTTGTTATGTGTGTAGCATATGTACTTAACAAGTATCCCATCAAAGAAATCCAATCTATCATTCCATTTGAGGCTTGGCATGGCCGCAAGACATATTTTGCTCATCTGCATGTCTTTGGTTATTTGGAGTATGCATTAGTGTCTGAACAACAATGTAGAAAACTAGATGATAAAGCAGTGAAATGTATTCTTGTAGGTACGCTTCTAAAAGCAAAGGTTATCATCTGTATCATCCACATACTAAATGCATTTTGGCTAACCATGATGTTGTTTTTGTGGAAGATGCAATTCAACCATTACTTTCATGTATCAAGGAGCCTTCAGTTGGCTGTAGAGATGTGTATGGCACTTTGCTTCCTCTTTTTACAGGTGGATAGTCAAGTGCTGGTTCAAATGAGGCAATTTCTTAGCCTTTAAATGTTTGACATGATGATGTAGGTCATTCCATTTTTTATGCAGATTTACATGATGCACTTGTTGATGAGAGGGATGATATAGAGGAGGCCAAAAATATGCCTAAATGGCTGGTGTAGTCTTAGAGAGATAGCAAATTAAATGCACCTCTATCAAAGCATACATGTTCAAGCTCTCATATGATTCTATTATGAAGAATGACACTTGGTCTTTGTGTGATTTGACTCCAAGTACAAAGGCCATTGTCACTAAATGGGAATATAAGCTTAAAGATAAGCTTGATGGAAGGCTTGTTGAAAAAGGTTATGCTCAAGAGAGAGGCATTGATTTTGATGATACCTTTGCTCCCACATGCCAAATGACCATCGTTCATAGAATTTGTGCACTTGTAGCTCCTCATGGTTGGAATGTACATTCGTTAGACATTAAAACTACATTTTTTGATGGCGACTAACATGAAAAAGTGTGTGTATTTTAGCCCCATGGTTTTATGCAAAAAGAATGAAACCAAAGTGTGTAGGGTGAAAAAGGAATTATATGGTTTGAAGCAAGCACCACCTGCTTGCTATGAAAAGACACATGCCTACTTGATTGCACATGGTTTTGAGAACAGTCCAATTGAGAGCACCTTATATGTTAAGCATGTAGATGATGTACTTCTGATCATCATGGTATATGCTGATGACATGCTGCTCACTGGTCCTAATGAGAAGCATATTGCTGAATTTAAGGCTAATTTGCATGCCTCTTTTGAGATGTCAGATTTGGGGCATTTATATGATTATTTGGGCATTCATTTTATGCAAGTTGATGGGGGAATAACTTTGTGCCAAACAAAATATATGGACACATTATTGGAGCATTTTTCCCTTGAAGATTGCAAACCTATTGCCAATCCTATGGAAATAGGTTTATGGTTGAGTCTTCATGATACTAGAGATGCATTTGATGTTGTTCTCTATTAGCAGATTGTGTCGACATAATGTTGTAGACCTTTTCACAAAGGTTGTGCCTAGGTAGAAGTTTGAAGCTTTCTACAAAGCTTTGGGCTTACTTCCTTTTGTGATTTGATCTCTTTCCACATAGCTTGGCACTTCTTTATACATGAGTGTCAGGTCTTTGTTCATTGCATCACTCCTAGGGGGGATTTGTTGATATATTTCAATAGTGATGTGTGTGAACACGCTTAGGACAACCAAGGCACTTTTTTCCCTCTTTAGGAAGTTTTTTTTGCCTTACTTGTTGTTGGCACTCAAGGTCAAGCACAAGGTGTGGGAACGTGTCAAAGAAGTGGACAGACAAGAAGAGGGAGCATGTAGGGAGCTCCAAGAAGCTTATGTCAAATTTTTTGAAGAAACCCCTATAAAAATCGTGATTGTGATCACTTAAAACCATCTTAAATATCATTTCATATTTTTGCAACTCCATTTTGTTCAAGTCAAGGACTCCTTGAGCTTGAGGAGTATTAGAAGTATCTACGTATCAATTATCATAATTTTTTGACTGTGTTTGATAACTCAAATAAGCCTTAGAACCTAGTTTATAACTAAGTCGAACACTAGGTCTGGATAGGGCCAAATCTAGTTAAAAACTATAAAAAGAGCTAGAGAGCTCGTTTTTAGGTTGGTTTGGTAGAGATTGAATCTTTTGTAAGAGAGTTCTTTTGTAATAGAAAGCTTTCCATTGTTCCACTCTTTGTTCTTGCCTTGTGTAAGCGTGTGTGTGTGTATGTGTGTGTATGCTTGTGTGCTTCTCACTCATGCACTTGTGTGTTCACTTGCTCATGGTCATAATACTAATCCTCATGTCTACACAGATGGACATTTATGAGGTGGTTCTCCTCACATTGGTGCTCACCATTGTGTTTGACCTTGAGTGCCAACACTCCCCCCTCTCAAGTCTATCATCCCTGACAGACCCCAGTTGGAGTGGGTGTTCCATGTAGTATGTTGAGAGGTAGTTTCCATCATGTATCAACAAGAGCAGTCTATTTTCCAAATGTAACAGGATCGATTGTCTGGTTCTTCATTTTGTCACTGCTAGCCTTTGCGAGTTTTAGTCCCTTTGTATGTACTTCTTCCTTGGATTCCAGCATGATGGTGTATTTGTGAACTTTAAAAAATTGCTAGGTGCTCAAAAGAGGTTGTCAATGTTAATTTTGAGTAGCTGTCAACTGTGAATCACTTCATAGGTACTGATGTTGTAACATTGATGTCCTCTGGATCTTTTGAAACATGGGTTTCATAGTTATCATGCCAAGTACTCATGACCCATAATGAATGATGGGTAAGTGTGGCATTCTTATAGTGTTGCCACGGTAGGGGATCCTTACCATGGTGAAAGGTCAAACAATATTCATGTCTTTGTGTTGTACTCCCATCACACTGATTGATAATTGGCTTGTCTTTCATTGTTAATGGATGTCCTTGTTGATGGTTCATTGATGAGATTCTTCGAGCGCATGGTCCTATCCCTTCTTTCCCCCCTTGTTTTTTTGGAACAGTGTCACAAAACAAGAAGAAACGGTTAATACCAATGAAATTTTCTACATATATCAAATGTGTCTCATGTGCATGGGATTCTTGACTGTGTCTATGCACGACCTTGTAATGTGGCCCTACATTAATGCATACTGTGGAAATGCATGACCTCAATGGTGCAAAAGACGGGGTTATGCCAAAGGCACATGGTTTTTGCACGTCAACGCTTTCGATGTTTCTTGCTTTGTAATCTTTGTTTGGAGGTATCCAATGGGTCTTGAAATGATGCAATCAATCGATGGTTGAATGACAACTGATCATTCTTCCTTATAAGGATCCATTTTTGAATAGTGTTTGTGGTGTATTGATCACTTTTGGCCTCTTCATCTTTGGATGGTTTCTCAAATTTTGTATCCCTCGTGGTTGGCTCTTTGGTTCTGTGGGTGCTATTGGTGCTTTTGGCTTCCAAAACCATACCCTTGATGATTTTCTTCTTACTATTGCCGACGAGGTGAGTTGATCTTCTTTTGATCTCTATGCTTGCTTCTGACCCTTGCCCCTCCTTAGCTTCTTTGTTGAGACTTTTCTTGTGAGGGAGAGCATAGGGTTTTGTGCATGTAAGATTTTCTTGGGTATTCACATGTGTAATTGCCCTTTTTGAGCTACAACTAATTCCTTAGGCACCCAAATTTGTCGGATACCTTGTGATTGAGCTTGTCTTGGTTGCTTGGTTCTTCTTTTGGCATGGCTGGCTTGCCTGGATGGGAATTGTTGGGGAAAAGTTGATGGTTGCTTGCCTTTCATTATTTTTTAGTCTTGAAATTTGGTTCAGGTTTTGTCCTTGTGCGTGAGGAGCGAGGTTGTGTAGTAGCTTGTGTCACTGAGATGACCTCCTTCTTGCCACCTGGTTGCAATTGTCCTCCTTTGCTCGACAAAACTAATTGTTCCAATTGTGATGTTGATACTTTTGGAAGAGAAGGGGGTTCTAGCACTTTCATGACCTACCCATCAATAGGTGAGTAATGGTGCATATTGGACTCCATAGTGTTTGTAAAGTGTCGGGTATTGGAATCAAAAGGGCCCCTACCTTTCGATTCAACTATTAGGCATTGCTTGTTAACCCAAACCTTAAGCAATCATTGTCGTAAGTTTAAGTCAATTGCGTGATTCTACAACCAATCTTGTCCTAATATCATATTTTCTGTGATGTCCTCATCATGGCAAACTAGCAACTTTACTTTTAAAGGGACATCCTTTAAGAGGATAGGAATGCCTGCCTTGCTGATATAAGGGGTTTCCACACCTCCTAAGCCCATTAAATAACTTCTAATGGCTTGACTTCCATGCCCAATCCTTTACAAAATCAGTACCTAATTGCATTGGTGGCAGCTTCAGAATTGATCAGAGCTTTGATCATCTTATTTGTAGTGTTGTGCCCTAGCTCAAACATGATGAATGGTCGTCTATCTATGATGCTAGGGTGTCTAATCTTTTTGGTGCGCATAGCCATGTGATATCTTGGGGCATTGGGATTGACATCTAGGCCTTGTCGCCTTAACTTATTTTGCCTAATGCGCTCTCTAGCCTCTTCCTATGCTTCTTCTCTAACCCTTAACTCTTCTTCTTTTTGCTTCTTAGTAGTGTTGATTCTCATTAGCATATCCTTTGTAAGAGGTTCTTGATATAGCTTGATGGGACATCCACTAATATAGCTTGGAAATATGTCACCTTCTAGAGTGGCCAATTGAACTGCACCACAAGTGGAAATTCTATTGATGACCATGGGTCCATATCCTCATTTTTCCAATATACAGGCATGTTGCTTTAGTGTGTAAACCAACACTAGGCCTCCCTGTTTCAATCCTTTATCCTTGATGTGTGCATTTTGTCTTTTCTTTGCAATGTAGATACCTAATGTTGCTCGTAGCCTAGTTTCACCTAAGCATTCTAGATCAAATATCTTGGAGGACAACTCATGTCGAGTCCACTCGTCCTCTTGTGCTACTTTTAAAGTTGGGATGAGGAAGTCTAATGATAACAAAACATTCTGCCCAAAGACCATCTAAAATGGGGTGGTATTGAGTACCATTTTGTAGGCAACTCAATAAACCTAAACAACATGATGAAGTTGTTTATCCCAATTAGAGCATTTACTATTTACTAGTTTTTTCAATACATTACGTAGTATCTTATTTGTGCTCTCGGCTTGTCAATTAGCTTGTGGATGATAGGGGCTAGACTTCGTATGTATCACCAAGAATCCTTGGAGAAGGTGCTCAATGAATTCGTTCAAGAAGTGTGTGCCTCTATCACTTACTAACTATATTGGTAATCTGTATCTAGTGAACACATTCTCGAATAAGAACTTAGCCATCATTTGAGCATCATTCTTTGTCATGGCTTTGACTTCTACCCACTTTGTAAGGTAATCTGTGGCTACAATAATGTACTATGCATGGGAGTTTGTAGCTGCAGGGTTAATATGACCTACAAAGTCTATACCCCACTTCAAGAATGTGCATCTTCCCATCATTGGCCTCAAAGGCATCTCATCTTTTTTGATTGGATATTGCACACGTTGACATGTGTCACATCTCTTCACATAGGTATGTGCATCCATATGAAGAGTGATTTGCCAAAGTCTTGAGAATAGAATGGTCTTAATTACTTGGTCAAGCCCGAAGTGTCCACCTCCGACACCACTATGTGCAGTTTTTAAGATTTTCAAATAGTCCAATTTGTGAACGCACAATCTTAAGTAACCATCTTTGCCTCTTTGGTATAGGTCATCTCCTACTAAGTTGTAGTCCTAAGCCTCTTACTCCATGCTTCGTTTCTTGCTAGAGTAGCTTCGTTGGGTAGTGTTCCCGATCTCATAAATTACCAATGGAGCACTCCATTATGGGATTTGCAACATGTGATAAAGGGTAGCATACTCCACTGGGGGTCTTTTCTAGCACACTAGACAATTCTTAATCCCCTCATGTATTTCTTTGTCCACACTAGGCCAATACACTCCTGAACATTTCAAATTCTGCAATGTTCATTGTGTAGAATAGTGATTCCCTAGCAATCCTTCATGGGCTTGTTGCAACCAACTGTTATGTTCATCCTCCTTGACACAACAAGCTAGTACACCCTCTCTATCTTGTTTGTACATACTTTCAGACAATATTTGATATTTTTGTGATTTTACAATGTCATCTTTGTTTGTTTTCACATTCTTATTTGTGGGTCCGAAGGTTGGAACAGATACCAACTTATTTGCCCATTTAGGAACAACTTCTAAATTGATCAGATAAGCGTCAGGTAGTTCATTAGACACTCCTTACAGTGACTCTCCTAAAGTGATGTGAGAAAGTTGATCCGCCTTGAGGTGGGTCCTACCTTTCCTAACAACCACTTCAGAGTCGTATTCCATTAGTAAGAGGAACCATCTTACTAAGTGTCTTGTATTGCAAGGTTTATTGAACAAATATAATAAATCTTGATCATCGGTGAAAAACTTGAACTTGTTGGCCAATAGATAGTGTCTAAACTTCTTCACAGCATATACCATGCCTAAGCCTTCTCTTTTGATTGTTGTATAGTTTCGTTCAGCTGTGTCTAGCTGTGTGCTAGCATAAGCTATAGGCAAATCTAGATTTCCTTCACTTGTGTGTTGTACTAGCACACATCCTATTGCATAATTGGATGCATCTACATGGACATGGAATGGTTTATTCCAATTAGGACTTGTCAGTATTGTTGTTGTGCACAAACATCTCTTCAGCTCATTGAAGGAATTTTTGCATTCATTGTTCCACTCAAAATTTTTCAACATAGCAAAAAGAGGTTTATCTATGATGGCATACATGTGGATAAACCTGTGATAATATCCACAATGGCCCATAAAGGCTTGTACCTCTTTAACATTCCTTGGCCTCTACAACTCTGCTATGGCTCTTACTTTGTCCTCATCTGTTGATATTCCATTCTTAGAAACAATATGACCTAAGATCTTACCTTGATGTACCATGAACACACACTTTTCTGGGTTTAGACAAACTTGATATTCTCTAAACTTGTTGAAGATCTATCTGAGCTCTGGGAGGTGGTGTCTTCTTTCTTGGGAATGAGCACATAAATCGTCCACATATGCTTCTAAGCTCTTTCACAAGAACTCTTTGAAGGCATGACACATGAGCCTTTGGAATGTTGCAGGTGAATTCTTGAGGCCAAATGGCATCACATGAAATGCAAAGATTCCTCACTCTGTGGTGAAGGTCTTTTTTTGTTGATCTTCAGGGGCAATGGCTACTTGGTTGTAACTTGAAAATCCATCAAGGAAGTTATAAACTTCCTTCCCTACAACACACTATTGGAAGCAGATAGCTATCTCTGATCATAGTGACATTAAATTTTTTAAGGTTAATACACACCCGCAACTTTCCATTCTTCTTGGGCACCACTATGATGGAGGATACCCATTCAATATGCTCAATCTCATAGATAAATCTAGCTTCAATCAGTCTATCAATTTCTTCTTTTATTTTGGCTGCATAAGTGTCATTATATGTGTAGGGCTTCTGTTTCGTGGGCTTGGCATCAGCCATCATGGGGATCATATGAGAGCATATTTGTGGATCTATTCCTTTCAAGTGCCTATAGGTCCACACAAACACATCCCTATATTCCCTTAATAGAGCTACAAGCTCTACTTCTTCTCCTTCATTTAGCTCTTCTCCTATGTCATACATCACTCTTCGTTCTCTTTAATGGTGGCTACAATTTTTTGGTCTTTTCTTTATTATCATATGCTTCTCCTATGATGGCCTCTCTCTTAGGCATTCGTACCAAAATTTTTCGGTCTTCAACTTCATATTTCTTGAATTCTCTGGTACTTCGAACAATGATTCCTCCTCTACTTGTTTCATTGCTTTTCTTTTCTTTTTCTTTTGACTAACATCACTTTCCTCCTGGAATTTATAGTTGTAATGCTTGTGAGAGGTTCTTCTTCTTTTTTGGGTAAATACTCCCACATTTTCTAGATAGCGCTCCTCTGAGTCAAAGCAACTATCCATCAAAATGGACTCTAGATCATCAATGTCTTCCTCTTCTATGACCTCATTAGAGTCAACACTCTTCTAGCAAGGGTTCACACATGAACAAAGAGATATCATAACCCTCTTCATCACAATGAGGCATCCATTGTTCTTCATTGATATCGATGTCTATGGTGGCTAAGATTTCTATCCAACCATGAGGCTCAAATTCCTCATCTGGAAAGATCATTAGTGTATAGGATGGGTCTCTAACTGGTCTAGCTCCTTGAGAAGTTCCTTCTTCTCTCGCTTTTAGGTGTATTTCCTCTTCCTCTGAAAGCTTGCACATCCACAAGTGAGTATCTTCATGCATCGAGGATGGATTAGGACTTATCGAATGCACAGAGATTGAATCTTCTTGCACCTTGTGGATAGGATTCCACTATAGGGGTGGTACATCTCTAAAGGTATAATCCTTCAAATTGACCTTGGTTGTGACCCCTAAGTGCAGTACAAGGAATTGGTTCCCCAATCTTGTATTATTTGTAGTTGCTATAACAAGGCTCTTCCTAGGATAATTTCATAGATGTTAATTTTGCCAAAGTCACATATAGCAAAGGTGTGTTCAAACTCTACACCACAAGTGGTTAGAGTTATCCCTTCTAGCAATCCTTGAGGTCTTTCAATATGGCCATCAACCATTTGAAGCTTCATTCTAGTTGGTCTTAATGCAGGTCTGCCTCATTGCTTCCACAAGAAGGTGATTGCAATCGCAATAGTAGCACCTGAATCTAAGATAGCTTGGTTTGTGTAACCTTGGTAGGTGATAGGAAGATAAGTATTACTTTCTTCACCTTCACTCATGTCTCCTATTTTGTCTAGTGGTATCTCTAGGACCTTTGTTTAGAGCCTACTTTTGACATTCCAAAGCCTGATTTGCCACATGTTTCCAAACTCAGGTTTTACTTTGAGAAACTCTTCTAAGGTGAGATGACACTGCACCATAGTGTTCTTCATGACTTCAGTGTTTCTTGGAACCACTGACTCTTCATTTCTTCTCAGTATTATGGGAGCTCTGATATGAAGAGATTTAGATTCCTATGGGCCTATGAATTGTGGCGACTCTCATAAAGAATTAGATTCAAAATCTAATCTTTCATCTTCTTTTTGCTCTGCTTGGTCTCCATAAATAGATGGAATGTCTTGGGGAAATTGATCATGAAGGTCATCAATTTCAGGAACAGGAGGGGGATTACCCTTCTCCTTGGCCCATTTCTCTTCTTGGATTTCCCGCAAGAACTCTTGAGAGTACTGCTCAATTGAAAGAGGTGTTCTAGCATCCATGGAATTAGGAACATAAACTCCCATTGGTGGTGAGATTTCTCTTTCAACAACTGGTTGAGCCTGTGGAGGTAAAGAAACCTGCAACTTGTTTACCAGCTGCTCTAGACTTTCTAGTAAGCCTTGGAAATGCAAACTCAATTTAATAGAATTTGTGTGATTGAAAAATTGATTGCCTCAAGCATAACTTGAGCTAGTTCTACCATTTTTATGCAAAATTTTATCCATTTAATCTCTAAATCTGCTCTAGGGTAACTCTTGTCTAAGTTTGCAACCGTTGGCCCTTCTTGAAGTCGAGCTTGGCAGGCCTTGAACATCATGTCCAAGCCTACTAGGGTTGGATTTGTGAAAACAGACCCTGGTTGTGATCTATTCACAATGAGTGGTGGGGTGGAATGAAGTGGAGTGGATGGATTTTCAACATGTGAGTCGTTTTGAGATGCAACGTCTGCTATTTTTATTTTTGCATCTCTCAGGCTTTCTTCTAGTTCGAATAACTTTCTAGCCCACTTATGATTGGCCTTCTCCCTGGTATCCTTCTAGGCTCTTGTTTTCCTTTTACTAGGCTCTCTTGATTCACTTGACTCTGATTGTTCAGTTGGTTTAGCTTGTTTTAAAGCTTGTGTTCTAGTGACTTCCTATATAGGAGCCATGTTTATGCTACTTGAACTTGAATCCACCACTAATCCTACCACATTAATGGGTGTAACCTTGGATGCACTAGAGTTTTTCCTTGGACAATCTCTCACGAGATGTTCCTTGCCGCACTCAGGATAAAATCCTTGTATTGTGATGCTTTGACCTTGTCCCAAAGCTAGTGGGTGGGGACATTCACGAATGAAATGATCACCCTGACATCTAAAACATTGTCCTCTAGGGGCTTGTGTTCTCATTTGTCTCAATTGGGGCCTAGGTTTAGGATTTGTATACATGACATTGGAGTATTGTGACTCCCAATTTGGCTCCATAGGTAGTGCCTCGTATTGATATGGATAAGTCTCAATATGTTCGGGTGACTCTGTGTAATAAGCTTGTAGACTATCTTCATGGGTGTAGCGAGAATTTTGAGCATGAGGGTCATTTTGTGAGACCAAAGGGGTCATCGACACTAATGCTATATTAGGGTTCTCCTCTATCATGAAGTGTGCATCTATCATGAACAAATTTCACAACCAAGTTGATCTTTCCTAATGCTAAAGCTAATAACAGATTTTTCTTGATCCCTGGCACAAATAAAGCATCCATGAATGTAAAAGAACTACCATCAACAATAGTCAGAATGTTCTTAACAACTGCCATAACAATATAATGGGAGTTTTTGGCACATGTGATAGTATTCCCTATAGGGACATGCTCAAGTGAAGTGAAGAAACTATGCTATGAGGTAATATGTTTGGTTGCTCCACTATCAAAGTACAAACATCTGAGTCTAGTGTAGACATACACTGTTCATGAGAAGATGGGTCATAACTACAAACAGTAGTAAATGCCCATCCTTCATTTTGCACAAGGTTAACAGACTCTGTTTTGGGTGTAGAGGCCTCTGCAACAACCATTCCAGCATGTTCTTCTTTTCCTTTTTTGCAACCAATTTTGGACAACTCTTTATGACATGATCATTTCCTTCAGAGTATTTGCAAAACAATTTTTTCTTTTTTGTTTTCTTCTTGTCTTTGTTATCCTTCTTTGATTGTGTAGAATTAGCAGATTTTTGTTTACTAGTAGATGAGCTCCATTTACCTTTGCCCTTCTGACTAGCCAAGAAAGCTTGACCTACAACACACATAATGGACCTATTCTGCCTAGATTGATCTTCCTGCAACAGAATAGAGACTAACTCCTCAAATGTTAATGCATTTAAATTGCCTTTCATCATCAATTGAAGAGTGGAAGGAAAACTCTGATATGAATCTAGAAGACCATTTAGAACAATCTGCACAAGTGAACTCTCTGGCAACACTTCATTAGTAGAAATCAACTACTCCTTCAAATCTTTGATCTTTGTCAAAACTATCCATGGAATCTCCTTCATTCATGTGCTCACTCTCCAACTATTTTCGAAGGTAAGCAACATTAGCCGCATTCCTTGCTTGGTATAAACTGGTAAGTGTATCCTAAGCATCCTTTGCTATTTTGCAGGAGAAAATGTGAGGAATAATGGCATGTTTGATAGACAGGGCAATCAATGCATATGCTAGAGAATCTTTGCCATTCCAACCAAGTGGCTCTGTAGTAGGTGCAGTAGGAACTGCAACTTGAAGAATATCACCATTTTCAATGCCATCTGCATTAGCTTCAGTAACTGTATTTGCAGGTGTAATAGGATGTTTTCCCCTGTACAATATTCCACAGTCCTTTTGCAACCAATACATGATGCATTATATAAGCCCATAATGGGTAATTGGTACCATCCATCTTATCCTCAACAACCAACATATGGAATACATTATTTCCTTCAACCATGGCCATTGAATAAAATACCTTGTTGCACAAAAATGATTGTATCTCAAAAATTTGAACATAACTATCCTGTCTAATTCTTCTAAATGTGTAGTAGACTTTGAGGTGCTTATACAAGAAAATCGAAACTTTTATATATTTTTGGCACAAAAAGATGAAATTGCCTACAGAAGCACTATGGAAGTATGTTCAAAGGCCGAAGTGAGCTCATATCGCAATTTTGAAATGATAAAGCCAAGCTATTTCGAACTCCTAATCACCTGTTAAACCGCTTCGTTCTAACTATCAGAAGGGCGTTTAACCGACTCTGGGGGGGGTTCTTGGGAGTGGTAGGGGTCTGTTAGACAGAGGCCCTGTACTTAGTTCCCAAAAGTATTGTTCACACCCAACACTGTACTACTGCTGAGAGCTCTATCGGCGTACCGTACTTAGAATTTACTGTCACAGTCTTAGCTCAACCAAACGTACCAAATGCACTAAGATGCCATATTGCATCTACACCTAAACTTTGTTGGATAGACGTCTGCGGAAGCACGCGAACAGCACAAGGAAGAAGAAGAAGCTTGGAGCACAAACACACAATACTGAATGTATTACTAGAGAATGTACAAAGATAAATAGCCCATTAGGGCAATAGGCGTATATGAAGATGGTGGTGGCAGAAGACTGGCCAACACCCAAATCAGCCATAAGGCGTCTGAGCCACACACACTCAAGAGTCGTTGTGAAAGCTGCCCTATACTCAGCCTCACAACTGGAAGTGGCCACAGTAGGCTGCTTCTTGCTCAACCAAGATATACATGAGCTACCAAGCATGAAGCAAAAACCACTGGTGGACACACGAGTGTCATAGCAACCAGCCCAATCATAGTCAGAAAAAGCATGCAAATCTGGCGGTAGTGATCCCCCCTTGGGATAAAACAACCCAAGAATCCGAGTACCACTCAAGTAGCGAAAGATGCGCTTAACCGCCTTCCAATGCGTGACTCCTGGGCAATGCATAAACCTGCTCATCTGTGAGACAGCAAACTGAATATCTGGCCGAGTAATGCATAAGTAAATCAAGCATCCAACAGCCTGCTGATAGAGAACAACATCAAATGCATCTCCAGCATCATGAAGACTCAATCGTAAACCTGTCTCCATAGGAGTGGCAATAGGCTTAGAGTCTTCAAGGCCAAAACGCTGCAATAATGTGTCAATATATTTCGTTTGACACAAAGCCATTCCACCATCAACTTGCATAAACTGAATGCCCAAATAGTGATGCAAATGCCCCAAATCAGACATCTCAAATGATGCATGCAAATCAGCCTTGAAATCAACAATATGCTTCTCACTAGGACCAGTGAGCAGCATGTCATCAACATAGACAACAATGATCAGAAGCACATCATTAGCACGCTTAACATATAAGGTGCTTTCAGTTGGACTGTTCACAAAACCATGTGCAACCAGATAGGCATGTATCTTCTCATACGAAGCACGTGGTGCTTGCTTTAAACCATATAATGCCTTCTTTAACCTGCACACCTGGTTTTCATGCCCTTTCTACACAAAGCCACGGGGCTGAAAAACATACACTTCTTCATGTAAGTCACCATTCAGAAATGCTGTTTTAATGTCCAACTGATGTATATTCCAACCATGATGGGCTGCAAGTGCACAAATGCTCCGAACAGTAGTCATACGGCATGTAGGTGCAAAGGTCTCATCAAAATCAATGCCTCTTTCCTGCGCATAACCCTTTGCAACAAGCCTAGCCTTATACCTGTCAATTGTACCATCAGGTTTACGCTTCAGCCTGTATACCCACTTAGTGCCAATAGCCTTCTTGCCAGGAGGCAAGTCACATAAAGACCATGTACCATTCTTCATTATAGCATCATATTCACATTGCATGGCAGCCATCCAATTTTCTGAATTCTATGCTTCATCAAAAGAAACAGGTTCATTCTCATCACAGAGACTAGACGCAGCCATAGCATAGCAATCTGATGCAAAGGAGGCACTATGAGAGCCTGAACGAGTACGATATGACAAAGGTGCATCTAATTTGCTGTCACGCAAAGTCTGCACCAGCCATTTTGGCATAGTTTTTGACTGCTCAATATCAGCTCTCTCATCAACAAGTGCATCATGTAAATCTGCATCAGAAATAGAATGATCTGCATCATCATATGAAACTTGCAAGGGCTGAGAAGTTGCCTCATTAGGACCAGCACTAGATTGTCCACCTATAAAAAGAGGCATCAACGTATCATACATGTCTTTGGAGCTAACAGATGTCTCCTTAGTACATGAAAGCAATGGCTGAATAGCATCTTCCACAATGACAACATCACGGCTAACCAGAATGCATTTAGTCTGTGGATGATACAGACGATAGCCTTTACTTTCAGAACTGTACCCAACAAAAATACATTTTACTGCCTTATCATCCAATTTTCTGCGATGTTGTTCAGGCACTAATGCATATGCCAAACAACCAAAAACACGCAGATGAGCAACAGATGGCTTGCGGTCATGCCAAGCCTCATATGGAGTGATAGACTGCAACGCTTTAGTGGGACACCTGTTCAGTACATGTGCTGCACACATGACAGCCTCAAGCCAGAAACTATGAGGTAAAGCCTGACTCTTGACCATACACCTCGCCATCTCCATGAGAGACCTGTTCTTCCGTTCAGCAACTCCATTCTGTTGAGGTGTATACGGCATTGTACACTGGTGTTTTATCCCACGTTCAACCAGAAATGCATTAAAATCTGAAGACATATATTCCCCCCGTCGATCAGAACGAAGGGTGCCCATTTTTACATGGTGACAGATTTTCAGCCAAAACCAAAAATTGTTTGAAGCACATGAACACTTCGGACTTTGCTTTGAGTGGATATACATGCATGCATGGAAAAATCATCAATGAAATTCACGAAGTAAAGGTAATTTCCAAAAGAGGGTGTCTGCATAGGACCACATACATCACTATGTACAAGCTGCAATTTCTGCGTAGCCCGAACTGAACCATCTTTTGGAAAGGAAGAACGCTGCATTTTGCCCAAAATACAGCCTTCACAAACATGTTTTCCAGGTGCCTCAAGTTTGGGCAAAGAGGACACCATTTCAGATTTCTGCAGGCATAGCAAACTAGCAAAATTCAGATGACCAAAGCGTGCATGCCAAAGCTTTGCATCTGACATAGCCTGAGAATCTTGAACTGCACATGTCGAATCATTCGCAGATCTTTCATAGTCTATGAGCTTATACAGCCCACGACATAAAATGCCAGAAGCAATAATCACATCGCCATTTGAGAGATCATGAACTGTACACCTGTCATCAACAAATTTCACAACCAAGCCAATCTTGGCTAATGCAGAAACTGATAACAGATTCTTTTTTATCCTTGGCACAAATAAAGCATCTGACAAAGTGAAAGAACTACCATCAGCAGTAGTGAAAATGATCTTACCAACTCCCATAACAGGATAAGAGGAGTTGTTGGCGCATGTAACAGTATTCCCTGTAGGGGCAGGCTCGAGTGAAGAGAAGAAACTACGCTGCGAGGTAATATGTTTGGTTGCCCCACTGTCAAAGTACCAAACATCTGAGTCTACTGCAGACATGCACTGATCATGAGAAGATGGGTCAAAACTGCAGACAGTAGTAAACGCCCATTCTTCTTCCTGCACAAGATTTGCAGACTCTGTTTTTGGTGTAGAGGCCTCTGCAACAACCATTCCAGCCTCTTTCTTCTTTGCCTCTTTAGCAGCCAGTTTTGGACAGTTCTTTATGATATGATCATTGCCTTTACAGTACTTACAAAACAATTTCTGCTTTTCTGATTTTTTCTCATCTTTGTCTTGGTTCTTTGAATGTGCAGCATTTGCAGATTTCTACTTACTAGTAGAAGAGCTCCATTTTCCTTTGCCCTTCTGACTAGCCAAAAAAGCTTGATCTGCAACACGCATAATGGACCTGTTCTGCCTGGACTGATCTTCCTGCAACAAAACAGAGACTAACTCCTCAAATGTGTAGAAGCAAAACTCTGATATGAATCAGGAAGACCATTCAGAACGGTCTGCATAAGTGAGCTATCTGGTATAACCTCATAAACAAAAATCAACTGTTCCTTCAAATCTTTGATCTTCATTAAGAAACTATCCATAGAATCACCTTCATTCATGTGCTCACTCTCCAACTGTTTTTAGAGGTAAGCAACACGAGCCTCATTCCTAGCTTGGTACAATGTGGTAAGTGTATCCCAAGCATCCCTAGCTGTTCTGCAAGAGTGCATGTGAGGAATAATGGCACGTTTGATAGACAAAGCTATCAATGCATGTGCCTGGGCATCTCTGCCATCCCAACGAATCTGCTCTACAGTAGGTGCAACAGAAACAACAACACGAATAGGAATTTGCACAATATCATCTTCGACACCATCTTCATCAGCTCCAGCACCTCCAGCACCTGTATTTGTAGTACCTGTAGTCGCAGGTGTAACAGGACGTCTTTCAACACCCTGCACAATGTTCCACAGTCCTTTTGCAACCAATACATGTCGCATCATATAAGCCCATAATGGGTAGTTGGTACCATCCAACTTATCCTCAACAGCCAACATACGAAATACATTACTGCTTTCAGCCATGGCCGGTGACTAAAATACCTTGATGCAGAAAATTGATTGTATCTCAAAAAGTTGAACGGAACTACCGAGACGAGTTCTGCTAGACCTGTAGCAGACTTCGCGACGCTTAAACTGGCGAACAGAAACTGGTATATACCTTTGGCACAAAAGGACGAAATAGCCTGCACAAGCGCTGTGATAGTGCGTTCGGAGGAGTGTCGATGGCACCCTAGAAGAAGCGACAACCTGCTCTGATACCAATTGTTGGAGATAGACGTCTGCGGAAGCACGCGAACAACACAAGGAAGAAGAAGAAGCTTGGAGCACAAACACACAATACTGAATGTGTTACTAGAGAATGTACAAAGATAAATAGCCCATTAGGGCAATAGGCATATATACAAGCCGGGGGAAAAAAACCTCCTAAAGAGGGAAAAAAGTGCCCCGGCGGTCCTAGAGTGTTCACACACATCACTACCTAAATATATCAACAAACTTACTGGAAATGCCAGAAACAAGAGTATTCTAGCAACTTCACAGAACGGGTATCAAGATCAAACAACACCGTAACACAGAGAACTTGAGGGTTTAGCACACAGTACTGGAGGTCCAATACTCCACTTAGCAGATCCTTACTGTACTTAACCTTACCGTGGGCAGACAGATCCCAACACTACAACAACACAGTACAGATCTGATAACAGAATATTAACACAGTTGCTCGGATTTCATCAATTTTTGAAGAAACAACTTTCAAGGAGCCATAATACATAGGACGCTAGCACAATCCCACGGAGAGGCATAAACAACTTATTCAGACAGCAGTAATGAAACTCACAACCTTTAACGGGGTTCACTAGGTAAGAAACACAGATACGCATAGTACCATTAGTCTATGAGGAAGATTGCTATGGTACTCTGAGTTACTCCAATCGTTACACAGTAATGTTCAGACTGATAGCATAGTTATCTCTCGAACACTATGCAGTTTATCAACAGAACCGAGATCGACGATGGACAACAAACGATAGACAAAGCCTGATACGAACAAGACGTCGAACATAGAAATTATGCCAAAACAAACACTACATCAACATTCAGACAGACAACCAGACGAACAGTCTGGCAATAACACAACAATAGGCCAAAATCCCACACACTCTGGAGCGCTTCTTTTCATTGCTTTATAAGGATTTACAAATATGTGCGTAACAACCTTTCGCGCGTGTTACAAAGATTTCCGTTACATCTGTCCCACTCCGGCGGCCGACTAACACTCTGGCACGCACGGTGGACTCGAACCCGCAAGTTTACAAAATTAATGTTCGTCAATTATTCCTTCTAAATACATACTCCGTGCTAGTCTAAAAGTTCAGGCGATCTTTTTCTTAAGTGTTTCTAACATTTGTTTAAGGGTATCTGGTTCTACTAGTTGCGCATCTATTCTAACAGAGCTAAGAGCGATGGCTTCGGTGAGCAGATTCTCTGCCTGTGTTTGCAAAAATGCTTCTTGCAGATAAAATTCATTGGCTAATGCAGCATCTCTGGACGTCTTCATTTCCTCGAGTTGTTGCTCCATCTTCTGTATTCTTTCTTTAATGTTTGCCAGTTGGTTTTTGCGCCTCTCTATCTCCTGAACTTGGAAATCTATAGTTTTGCTATATGAGTCCTTCTCTCGTTTGAGATTTGCAATAAGCTTCTGTGTCTGGCCTTCCTTTGTTAGGTAGTGCTTGAGCATATTATTTACATCTTTCAGATTATCGTTGGTTCTATGCAGTTCTTCTTCTGTTCTTTTCTGCTGCAACTGCTGTTCTTGATTCTGCTGCACCAGTTCTTGTAATTGCTTCCTGGTTTCATCGAGTAAGTTGCCTAAGGCGATCCGTGCATCTTCCTTGTCCTGGATATCTTGCTTCAGTTTGTGTATTTCTGCATCGGCCATTAGTAACAACTCTTCCTTCTCTTTTGCTGCTGCCTGGGCTTCATCTCGCTGAGTTGTAATTTGATCCTATTCTTGAAGTTTGGCCTGTAATTGCTCTATTTGTGCATGAAGTGCATGGTTTTCCGCTTTTACAGTCTGTAGTTCCTCTTGGAGGGGAGTGATATCTGCCTCCATTATTTCCAATTTGTGTTGGAAGTCTTCTCGAACCGTATCTGTGATTTGCTTCAATTGTTGTGGCAGTTGTTGTGATAAAGTTATTAGAAGCTGACCCATTGATTCTAACTCTGAGAATATGGGGATGGATGGGAGTTGAGGAGGATGACGAGGTTGGGACGAGGATGGCGTGAGGAGTTGTTGGGAGTTTAGTGGAGAGTAGTTGGGTGATGATGAAGAAGAGGCTGTGGCTTCGTTGGGGTGGTTGGGCTGGATAGGGATAATGGGATCGATGGGTGGTTTCGGTGGGGGAGTGGGAATGACGGTGTGAGTTTGGGTTACCTGATCTGTGTTTTGCTGTGCAGTGTCTTCGGCTGCAGACTCAACTGCTTTAAGCAGTCTTTCGAGTGCTTCTTTAGCCACTTGTTCTTCATCTATGTGTTGTTCTTCTTCTTCAGATGGCTGTTTTGCTGTTTCTGCTTCAGTATGATTTTCTCGTTGTTGCTCTTGGGAAGATTGCGCAGATGATTCATTCTGCATGGAGGTTGTGGTGTCGTGGAATGTTTCTTCTTCTTGCTTATCCTCTTCTTCGTTGCCCTCATTGTTTCCTTCGGCAGATCCTTGTGCTTCGCTTTCAGAAGAGCTAATCCTTATTCTTTTTCTTCGAAATAGTTGATTTAATTCTTCCTCGTCTTCTTCCTCATCGTCCCACAGTTGTATTGACTCTTCGTGTCGCAGAACTGGTCCCCTGGGTGGTGGTTGCGCTGCGAGTATGGCCGGAAAGAGAAATGAGATGATGTGGGGCAGTTTGGATCTCGGCGTACCTCCCTTGTTTACTTGTTTCATGATAGCTACGCATTCCTTGTGGATGCGGTGAAAGAAGAAAGAGGCGAAGTTCACTGGTTCTCGTGCGGCTAGTTCTATGGCGGAGTAGAAAGGGCGGGATATTCCATATGTGCATTTTTGGAGGTTGAGTATGGCTACTAAAAATTGAAGGGCTGATCGTTCGGGTTTTGGTCGGCAGAGGATTGCATACTCGTTAGACGAATGTCTGGGAAATAGTTCACTCATACGAGCAACTGTCAGGCTTGGGCCATTTTCTTGGCCTTGGGACGGGAGTCTAAAAGCTTCTGCAAAGGCTTGCAATGTGATAAGTGTTCAGGAGGGTAAGGAAGTGATAGCCCATTGTTGCTCATTGGCGGGTGTGTTGGCTATGGCGGAGATGATGTTGGTGAAGAATGGGTGGGACTCCACTGAATGCCAAGGTAGTTCAGCGAAGTTTGCCAACCCACGTATGCGCAAGTACTCTCCTACCTCGGTAGGGAGACCGTCACGGAAAGCGGCGTAATTAGCCAAGGCTTCCATGGCGCACACGAAGACACAAAACACAGGTACACAAAGCACAGTGAAAACACAAAGCACAATCACATAAACACAATAGCGTTTTTTCGGCGAACTGGAAAAGGTTATGTAGTGGTGCTGTAGCAGAGAGTAATCAACAGCAGTAATAATCACGCGGCAGGGGGATGATAATTCTTAACTTCGGTATACATGCATGAAGAGCTCGAAGGGGCAAGGCGGCTTTAGTCATAAATATTGTTCAAAACACAGATATTTACAGACTTATATTATTAAGTACGCAAAAATAAAAGAATGAAAAGGAAAGGAAAGAAAAGCGAGCGCCAAACGACGCGGTCCACCGAAAAACGTTTCAGTGCGGGTTAGATGCGTGTTGGTATGGCCGCAGCTTCGAACCGTTGATTACTTTTGGAAGAGGATTTCCGGTCAACGTAGTCAACCGAAAAGTTGCTGGGCCCACTTGTTCTGAAATCCAGTAAGGGCATTTACCGGCAGACCGATTCGACTTTGCGTTATAAAAAAGGACAAGTTGTCCCACAGTAAAAACTAGAGTTTTCAAGTGTCGATCATGCGTCCGAGCCTGTCTTAGTTGTACTTCTTGTATAGTTAAAAAGTTGTGCCATCGTTGATCGTCTAACTCTCTGAGTGTATCCAACCGAAATGACAGTGAGTCTTCGGGTAGCAGTTTTTGAGCGATTGCTACTCGTAAACTTGGTATAACTATCTCCATTGGTGCTATTGCTTCTAATCCATAAGCTAGATTGAAAGGTGTTAATCCGGTTGTTACCTTGTATGTAGTCTGATATGCCCATAACACTGCAGGTAGCAGTTGATCCCATCTTTCCGGTGCTTCCATAATCAATTTCCGAAGTGTTGGAGAAACACTCACTAATTGGACATATATTTGAAGGTCAAATCTTAGGAAGAAAACACCATGCCTATGTGAAGGGACAAATTCACAAGTGTATCATATTTGTAAAGTTAGTTCACTTTAGTTCTAGAAGTTTTTTAAAATCATGAGAATACGAAAATCTATATAAGTTAGTTTGTATCAACTGACGCGGAGAGAGAGAGAGAGAAGAAGTAGAAGAAGGAGTTCATTTTATACGACTGAGTATAGTCGGGCTTCTCTGAGTGAGAAAGCATCTGTAAAACTTCTGAGTTTTCATAGCTATGAGAAAGAACTGAGTAAAGTTCTGTGTATGAGTCTCTCTCCATCATCTCCATGCTTGCCTACTGTGTGATGAATTCAAAAGTTCAAGTTTTCTGAGCAATTCGATGCCTGGCATCGAATCTTGACTGATAAGTCATTGTTTTCATTCTTTGTGTGTTACCTGTTGTTGAATCTTCTAAAAACATGAAGTTTGTGGAGCAACTCGATGCCTGGCATCCAGTTTCAGCATAAAGTGGATGCCCGGCATCGACTTCTAGCATACAAGTGGTCTTCTTCATGTGTGTGTAAAAGAGAGTATTTCTGGTGCAGAAAAAGGGCCTAAAAAAGCTCAAAGTCGATGCCCGGCATCGACCTTGACTGAAATTCGATGCTAGGCATCGAATTTTTATTTTTAGACACTCAGGAATACTAAAACAGGCAAAAATTTCCAGTTTTGGAAGGTCATACAGGGTCATCTTGTGAGGGCCATAACTTGAGTTCTAGAGATCCGTTTGATGCATATGATAGCTTGTTGGAAAGCTCTACTCTTCTAGATTTAGCCTATAAAGTTTCATGGAGAAATAATACTTGAGCTAGGAGAAATTAGCAAAATACTGAAGGTATGTCATTTTCGGTGACTAGGAATTTCTGTAGAAGCAAAGTTCTCACTTTAGGCTATCATTTCTCAAAGTTTGGAGTGGCAATGAATTAATGGTGACCATAGAGGTGTTCTAGTGTCACATTAATTCATTTCTTGTGGTGTTTTATACATCAACAAGTGGTATCAGAGCAGAAAGGTCTTGAAGATCAGAAGGCGGCAAAGGTACGAGAAGTTTTGGAAAGTTTTCCATTAAAGTTTCAAAGGTGAAGCATTTGAAGACACAAGGCATTAAAAGGTTACTTCGAAAGTATCTTCATACACAAAGAACTCCAAAAGGTATTATCCTTTATCTTTTAAGCTCACAGGTTGCAGCAGAAGGAAAGGAGTATGGCAGATCATATCTCCATTGACAAACTGGACAGAGATAATTACCCCGCATGGGTAATGAGAATGGAAGCCTTACTTATGAGTAAGGATCTCATGATATATGTTACAGGTGAAGAAGAGAAGCCAATATTTGAAGATGAAAGCCGACCAAAGAAAGAAGAACTTGATGCTTTAAAGCATTGGCAGAAGAAGGATGCAAGTGCAAAAGCTTACATTTACAATACAATCTCTGATCATTTGCTACCACACATCAGAGGATTGGAATCATCTGAAGATATATGGAATGCATTGGAATATCATTTCCAAAGCACTACTAAAGCACGGAAAGCAAGTCTATGGTCAGAGTTTACAACATTCAAGAAGAAGCCAAGTCAAAGTATTAGTGATTATGTCACTAAGATGAAGGATCTAGCAGATAGTCTTGGATCCATAGATGAAGATGTTGAAGATCACAGATTGATTGCTCAACTACTTGCAGGTTTGAGAGGAGATGAAAGGTGGAAACCTTTTGTCTTATCAGCAGAACTTTCATTAAATCATTATGTTCCAGATTTGAATCAATTACTTGGTTTGATGCTCACATTTGAGCAAGACTTGAAGGGAGATGGAGATAAAGGTCAAAGTTCTGCAATGTACATGAAGAACAAGAAGAAAGGAGATAAAGGTAAAGCAAAGGATGAAGAGGAGTCTAGTTCTCAAGCTTATTATACAAGAGGTAAAGGCACTGGTAGAGGAAGAGCAAGAGGCTTTGGAAGAGGTAGAGGTAATCAAAATAACAACAAGAAGGCTTGCTGGATCTGTGGATTGAGTAATCATTTGGCTCATGACTGTTGGCACAACCAACAAGGATCAAACCAGAATCAAAACAACCATAGCAGAGGTGGAGGTGGAAGATATCAAAGTAATTTCCAAAGAGGTAGACAAAGTCAAAGAGGAGGCTATGGTGGAGGTGGAGGAAGAAGTTGGGGACAGAATCAATCCTACAACACCACCTACTACAACTATGCAAATGACACACAGAATGAAAGTCATACATCATTGATGATGAACTCAATCAGCACATCAGACAAAGAAGATCTAAAGGTATTTTACATTGACTCTGGATGTTCTAATCATTTGTTAGGAAACATAGAATTGATGTCAGAATTGGAAAAAGGCATTTCTAGCCATAGTGTTCAAACAGGTGATAATACCAGACATAGTGTACATTCAATTGGAAAAGTGAAATGCAAGAATGGAGCAGATTTGCTAACCAATGTTTTGTATGTTCCTACAATACCTAAAAACTTGATTAGTGTGGGACAGATAGTTGAAAAAGGTTTTCAAGTCAGGTTTACAAATGAAGGAGTATTTGTGGAAGATCCAGAGAATGGATATAATCAGATTGTCTCTGGTAAGAAAGAAGGTAGACTCTTTACTTTAAGAGTGCAAGGGAACATTGGTCAAGCTTTGCTCACACATGGTGAAGCAGTGATTACAGAACTTGATCTCTGGCATAAGAGATTAGGTCATTTCAATGAAAGAGGAATTAAATCTATGGTCGCTAATCAGTCTGTACTAGGATTACCAAATGTGCAAAGTCAACATATGGTTTATAAATGTGAAGCATGTCAAATGGGTAAAGCACACAGGTTACCATTTTAGAAGAAAGGATTCAAACATGATGGATTACTAGAGCTCATTCATACTGATGTATGGGGACCAACAAAAGAAGGATCTATCAGTGGCTCAAGGTATTATGTTCTTTTCATTGATGATGCTACAAGATGGATAACATTATATGTTTTGAAGGAAAGATCAGAAGTGTTTGGAGCTTTCAAGCATTTTCATGCATATGCAGAGAGAGTCACAGGTCAAAAGCTTAAAAGACTGAGGTCTGATGGAGGGGGAGAATACTTCTCCCAAGAGTTCAATGATTATCTTTGGAATGCAGGTATTAAGAGAGAAATAACCTGCAGGTATACACCACAACAAAATGGTGTAGCAGAAAGAAGGAACAAGACTTTGGTTGAGTTTGCTAGAGCTATGTTGAAGGAGAAGAATTGTCCAAATTATCTTTGGGCTGAAGCTGTAAATACAGCTACATATCTTGTGAATAGATTACCATGTGCAGCTCTGAATGGAATGACTCCATATGAAGTTTGGTGGGGTAAGAAACCAACACTAGATCATTGTAGAGTGTTTGGATCAGTTGCATATGCTTATGTGCCATCACAGCTTAGGCATAAACTTGAACCAAAGGCAGAAAAATATGTGTTCATTGGTTATGATGAAAAGCAGATGGGTTACAGGTTGTGGAATCCTTTAACCAAACAATTTCTTGTTTCTAGAGATGTTACATTTGATGAACAGAAAAGTTGGTATGCAGATCAAAGTCATACAGCTGAAGAATTTGAAGAAGAGGTAAGAAGATGTGAGAAAGGAAAATCAATTGTGCAGGTAAATAGAGATGAAGACTATATGCAAGCTAGTACATCCAGAAGTGGATTAACAAGAAGGAATGAAGAAGCTCCTATATTTGATGAAGAAGTGTATCCAGACACATATGAAGAATGTGAACCAAGAAGGTCAAGCAAGACTAGAAGACAACTAGAAAGGTATTCTTATGATACTTCTTACATAACTCAGAAGAACATGCATATATGGTCAAAGATGATGAAGAACCTCAGAACTATGATGAAGCAAAAGGTAAGAAGCAATGGGAAGAAGCAATGAAGGAAGAGTTCAATGCACTGGAGGAGAACAAGACATGGGAACTTGTTCCTAAACCAAATGGTAAGAAGGTTATTGGAAATAAATGGGTTTATAAAGTGAAGAAGCTTGCAGATGGAAGTATAGCCAGATACAAAGCTAGATTGGTGGTGAAAGGCTATGCCCAGACCTATGGCATAGATTATGATGAGACATTCAGTCCCGTAGCTAAGATGTCAACTATAAGGACAATCATTGCTATTGCAGCTTCAAAAGGATGGACCCTAAGTCAATTGGATATAAAAAATGCATTCTTGAATGGATACATATCAGATGAGGTATACATGGAACAACCTCAAGGGTTTATAGATTCCAGGTATCCAAATTTTGTTTGCAGGTTGAGAAGAGCATTGTATGGATTGAAGCAAGCTCCAAGAGCTTGGAACTATAGACTGGTGAAGTATCTCAATGATCTTGGATATCAAAGTTCAAAAGCAGATTCAAGTCTACTTATCAAAAGAACAGAGGAAGGTACAATCTACATTTGTATTTATGTAGATGACATTATAATCACAGGTACTTCAGATGAAGGAATCAAGGAGGTAAAGAGATTACTTGAAAGAGAATTGAAGATCAGTGACCTAGGAAAGTTGTCATACTTTCTTGGAATGGAAGTCACTTATACAGATCATGGCATATATGTGTCACAAGAAAGGTATCTTCTAAACTTGTTGAAGAAGTTTGATATGGAAAATTGCAGAGAAGCTTCAACTCCACTTGAAGTTAATCACAAGCTCAGTAAATATGATGGTGCAGACTACAAAGATATGAGAAAGTATCAATCTCTTGTGGGTAGTTTGATTTATGCTACACTAACAAGACCTGATCTTAGTTATGCAGTGGGAGTTTTGTCACAATTCATGCATTGTCCAAAGGACCCACATTGGATTGCAGGTCAAAGAGTTCTCAGATATATCAAAGGAACTATAAAAGAAGGATTATATTATCCTTTTACATCAGATTTGAAGTTGAGAGCCTATAGTGATTCAGATTGGGCAGGTAACCAGGATGACAGAAGATCAACTCATGGTTACATGATATACATTGGTGATAAGCTTGTAAGTTGGTGTTCAAAGAAACAACATACAGTAGCATTATCATCAACTGAAGCAGAGTACAAAGGACTTGTGGAAGCAGCTAAGGAAGTCATATGGATGCAGACATTGTTCAAGAGCTTAGGCATTGATCAAGGTACACCTACAATACGTGGAGATAATATGAGTTCACTTTATCTTGCAGCAAATCCAGTATTTCATGCAAGGACAAAGCACATAGAGATACAATATCATTTTCTCAGAGAAAAGGTAATGGAGAAGGAGATTGAAGTGGAGTACATTTCTACTAAAGATCAGTTAGCAGACATAATGACAAAGAGCTTGGATGGTGTGAAGACCAGCAGATTCAAAGCATGGCAGGAGTAAAAGAAAAGAAGATGATATGAAGAAACAGGGAATGTCAATTAGTGATTGAGGGGGAGCTGTTGGAGAAACACTCACTAATTGGACATATATTTGAAGGTCAAATCTTAGGAAGAAAACACCATGCCTATGTGAAGGGACAAATTCACAAGTGTATCATATTTGTAAAGTTAGTTCACTTTAGTTCTAGAAGTTTTTTAAAATCACGAGAATACGAAAATCTATATAAGTTAGTTTGTATCAACTGACGCGGAGAGAGAGAGAGAGAGAAGAAGTAGAAGAAGGAGTTCATTTTATACGACTGAGTATAGTCGGGCTTCTCTGAGTGAGAAAGCATCTGTAAAACTTCTGAGTTTTCATAGCTATGAGAAAGAACTGAGTAAAGTTCTATGTATGAGTCTCTCTCCATCATCTCCATGCTTGCCTACTGTGTGATGAATTCAAAAGTTCAAGTTTTCTGAGCAATTCGATGCCTGGCATCAAATCTTGACTGATAAGTCATTGTTTTCATTCTTTGTGTGTTACCTGTTGTTGAATCTTCTAAAAACATGAAGTTTGTGGAGCAACTCGATGCCTGGCATCGAGTTTCAGCATAAAGTGGATGCCCGGCATCGACTTCTAGCATACAAGTGGTCTTCTTCATGTGTGTGTAAAAGAGAGTATTTCTGGTGCAGAAAAAGGGCCTAAAAAAGCTCAAAGTCGATGCCCGGCATCGACCTTGACTGAAATTCGATGCTAGGCATCGAATTTTTATTTTTAGACACTCAGGAATACTAAAACAGGCAAAAATTTCCAGTTTTGGAAGGTCATACAGGGTCATCTTGTGAGGGCCATAACTTGAGTTCTAGAGATCCGTTTGATGCATATGATAGCTTGTTGGAAAGCTCTACTCTTCTAGTTTTAGCCTATAAAGTTTCATGGAGAAATAATACTTGAGCTAGGAGAAATTAGCAAAATACTGAAGGTATGTCATTTCGGTGACTAGGAATTTCTGTAGAAGCAAAGTTCTCACTTTAGGCTATCATTTCTCAAAGTTTGGAGTGGCAATGAGTTAATGGTGACCATAGAGGTGTTCTAGTGTCACATTAATTCATTTCTTGTGGTGTTTTATACATCAACACGAAGCATATTCAGTAAGGATTTGTTTGTACTTTCGGCCAAACCATTAGCACGAGGATAATAAGGGGAACTAAACTTATGCGTGACCTGGAACGACTGTGTTAGTGCCTTCATTAAATTGTTCACAAAATGAGTGCCTTGATCTGAAACAAGTTCTAGTGGTAAACCAAAACGTGGAAAGACATCGGTTAGCAGACACTTTGCTACCGCAACAGCTGTAGCAGACCGTAAAGCCCAGGCTTCTGCCCATCTGGTTGCATAGTCTGTACAGGTCAGTATGTAACAATTGTTACTGAAAACTGCTGGAGGTGTAATCGGACCGATAAAATCTAGTCCCCACTTCTGGAAAGGTTCCAATGGTAAGATGGGTTGCAGAGGGAAAAGGTGACGTTGCAAGGGCTGTCCAGATCTTTGACAAGTATCACATTGTTTGACAAACTGTGATACATCTCTGTGCATAGTTGGCCACCAGAGACCACTTTGCAGAATTTTTCGGTGTGTTAAGTCTGCAGCAAAATGACCACTGGAAGGAGTTGAGTGAGCTAAAGTAATAACTGAGTTAACTTCATGTGGTGGAATACATCGAAGTAAAATTCCAGAATGATCCACATAGTATAATTCTCCAGCAATCAACCGAAATCGACGGCTGAAAACTGCAACTTTCCTGCGTATTGCCGTAGAAGTCTGAGATGGAAGGCAGCCATCAGTGAGAAAGGTCAGGATCTGATCATAATATGTAGATGGTGTGGGTGGGTCTGTAATTTCATCATTTGTTGGTTCAGAGACATAAATAGCCGGGGTTGTGTCATCTATACCTACCAGAGCTTCACCGGAATCTAAGCGAGAAAGAAAATCTGCTAAGGCATGTGAACTGCCTGGCCGATGAATGACTTCATAGTCGAATTCCTGTAAAAGCAGAACCCATCGTGCTAATCGACCACCTAGATGCTGTTGCCTAACCAGATAGACAAGTGCAACATGATCTACATGAAATGTAAATTTTCGGCCCAGCAAATAATGTCTGAATTTCTTGACAGAATATACTAGCCCTAGACATTCTCTTTCTGTTACAGAGTAATTTGTCTTAGCAGGGGCTAATCTTCGACTTGCATAGTACACTGGTCTGAACCACTTATCAATTTGTTGCATCAAAACACTTCCTATTGCTATATCTGAAGCATCAACAAATACATGAAATGGGCGACCCCAGTCCGGAGGCTGCAAGATGGGGACTTGTGTTAATAAAGTCTTTAAACGATCAAATGCTATCTGGCATTCCTGGGTCCACTCAAATTGTCGAGGAGTCTTGGTGATTAGCTTGTTCAGTGGTATTGCCAAATGAGCAAGCCACCATAAGTGTCGTCCATGCCATCTTACTTGGCCCATGAAGTGCATAACTTCCTTCGGTGTAGTGGGCACCGGAGCTTCTAATACTGCCGAGATTTTATCTGGATCCACCTGTATGCCTTGTGCAGATACAATGTGACCAAGTAGCTTGCCACATGAAACCGCAAACACAGATTTGTTTGGGTTCAAACAGAGTCTGTATTCTCTGCATTTCTGAAAGTAGCACCGTAAATGGAACAGGTGTGCTATCATCTTACCGAAAATTGAAAAATCATCAAGATATACTTGCATAAAGGAGGTAAGGTAAGGAGAAAATATTTCCTACATACACCTTTGGAATGTACTTGGGGCATTCCTTAATCCAAACCACATAACAGTACATGCGAAAACACCCTAGTTGGTAATGAAGGCGGTCTTCGGTATATCCTGTTCAGCCATTCTCACTTGATTATACCCACTGTACCCATCCAGGAATGAATACATTTCATGTCCTGCTACTCTATCAAGCATTGTGTCAAGAAAAGGGATCGGAAAAGGATCAGGCACTGTAGCTGCGTTCAGCTTCCGGTAATCTACACATATTCGCAACTGCTTATTCTTTTTCGGGACGATAACAATTGGTGAGATCCATTCAGCATGTTCTATTGGTACAATAAATCCGACTTTAAGTAGCCTATCCAGTTCTGCCTTTACCTGTGATGCATAGTTTGGATTCATCCGGTAACTGGGTTGTTTGTTCGGTTTGGCCTCCGGCCTCAGCATGACTCTGTGCTGATAGATGTGCGGGTCCAATCCTTTCATATCCTTGTAATCCCATGCAAAGACGTCGGAGAATTCTCAGAGTAGCTGGATTAAGCCTACTTGAAATGTTTCCGGTAAGTTTTGCTTTAGCTTGACAGGACGCGGATGATCGTCATCGTCTAAATTATAAGTGATCAACTGATCTTCTAGGACATAAAATTGTCGAGGCTTCTCTGTATCGTCTGCTGGCTTAAAAAGTTGTTGCAGTTGAGCATCATCTATAGCAGCAGTATCTTCCTTCTTATCTTCTTCTGTTACAGTCATTACCGTACAAACTACAGGGTTCCAATTATCTACAACAGATTGTAGATCAACAGTTCCTAGGGAGATCAAGTCAATATTATTTTTCAGAAACTCTTCTTCTTCATCATCTGACAATCCATCTAGCATATGGACTGGTTCTGCCAAATACGGTCTAGCATGCAACTCGCAAGGTTGTATGGCATCTAATTTTACAATGTATTTACGATTTTTATCCTTGAAAGTGAGCTCTTGTGCAGACCAATCCTTTATCACCTTAGCGTGCTTCAACCAAGGTCGGCCGAAAAGGAGGTTGTAATCAAGAGTGGATTCCGGTAAATCTAATATGACAAAAGTCATTTTAAATGTTGTACCTTGTAAGGTGATTGGTACATTTCGTACAAGTCCAAGGGGATGGACTCTTGATTGGTCGGCCATTCTGACAAAGAACTGAACTGGTTCGATTTCGGTCCACCCTAACCTTTTACACAGTGCAGCAGTAGCAATGTTGACTCCAGATCCTCCATCCATTAATACCTGTGTGATTTTATGATTCTTATACCATACCGTAAGTAAAGGAACTGAATGATCGACCGTAGAATCAGGTTCCGGTTGTATTGTCGCTGTCGTTGGAATGCAGGAAGGCACAGGACTGAACTGTTGTTGAAATTGCTGTCGAACTCCCGGTACTAGTGCAAGTAATTGGCCCAAAGGAAGAGTGATGGATGCTTTAGATAAAATTTCCCAGGCCTTTTGTGATTGGATTGTTTCCACAGATTCTGAAGATGATGCGCCTGCTGAAGATGATGTGTCTGCCGCTGAGGAGGTGCCTGCTACTGCTGATGTACCTGTTGCTGATGATGTGCCTGCTTCTGAATTGGAATCTTGTTGTTGTGTTCCTTCTTTGGTTAACGGAGTCTGGGTTACTGGAATAGGATCTGGGAAGACTGGAA
Organism: Ceratopteris richardii; assembly: GCA_020310875.1. Taxonomy (NCBI): domain Eukaryota; kingdom Viridiplantae; phylum Streptophyta; class Polypodiopsida; order Polypodiales; family Pteridaceae; genus Ceratopteris; species Ceratopteris richardii. The sequence goes on from CM035424.1 coordinate 125,723,260, forward strand.
CTTTAAAAAATATGAGATAGACGATAGGAGAGTCATGATAAGAATGCCTAAACGTGAAGCACAATCAGGAGAGGCCTATGATAGCAAGGAAACTACCAAGAAAATAGTTGTAGCCATAGAAGAGGGAGAAGAAAGATGCACCTACATAGGACATGATCTGTCGGAAGAAGAAGAGCAAGAGTTGATAGAGTTGCTAAGGGAATATAGAGATGTTTTTGCTTGGAGTTACAAGGACCTGAAAGGTGTAGACCCTGACATATGCTCACACACGATCCCCATGACCTCAGATGCCAGACCCTCTAAACAAAGCCCTACACATACAATGACAACTATGTTGCCAAGATCAAAGAGGAGATAGATCGCTTGGTTGAAGCTGGATAAATCTATGAGATTGAGCACACTGAATGGGTCTCCCCCATTGTAGTGGTGCCCAAAAAGAATGGAAAATTACGTGTATGTGTTAACTTGAAGAAGGTTAACGCAGCCAATATCAGGGATAATTATCCGCTTCCTATCACTAAGCATCTATTAGAAAGGGTAGCAGGCAAGGAAGTGTACAACTTCTTAGATGGGTTCTCTGGCTACAATCAAGTAGCCATTGCACCAGAAGATTAGCATAAGACGGCTTTTGCCACAGAGTGGGGCATATTTGCCTTTTGAGTAATGCCATTTGGTCTTACTAATGTGCCTGCCACCTTTCAGAGATTGATGTGTCACGTGTTTAAAGAGTTCTTGAGGAAAAATTTGGAAGTCTATGTTGATGATCTTTGTGCTCATTCCAACATTAGACAGACCCATATCCCTGAACTCAGACAAATCTTTGACAAATGTAGAGAATATCAGGTCTGCTTGAACCCAGAAAAGTGTGTTTTCATGGTCAGGCAAGGCAAGATCCTAGGGCACATAGTGTCAAAGAATGGCATATCCACTGATGAGGAGAAAGTGAGAGCTATAGCAGAACTACCTAGGCCAAAGAATGTCAAGGAGGTACAAGCTTTCATGGGGCATTGTGGTTACTACCGCCGGTTCATTCACATGTATGCTGTCATTGCAAAGCCTTTGTATGCTCTTCTAACTAACTTTGGGTGGACTGATGAATGTGAGAATTCCTTCAATGAGCTTAAACAAAGATTATGTTCAACACCAATCTTGACCACACCAGATTGGAACAAGCCATTCCATGTCCATGTAGATGCATCCAATTATGCTATTGGATGTGTACTTGCACAACCTACTGGTGAAGGTAATATGGATCTTCCAATTGCTTATGCCAGTAGACAGTTGAATGCAGCTGAACGAAATTATACCACCACTGAACGAGAAGGATTAGGCATGGTATATGCGGTTAAAAAGTTTAGACACTATTTGCTTGCAAACAAGTTTAAATTTTTTACTGATCACCAAGCTCTACTGTACCTGGTAAACAAGCCATGCAATACAGGTAGATTAGTAAGATGGTTCCTCTTACTAATGGAATACGACTTTGAGGTAGTGGTGAGAAAGGGGAAGACTCACTTGAGAGCAGATCATCTCTCAAGGCTCACATGAGGAGAGGCCCCACAAGGAGTATCAGATGACTTACCTAATGCTTACTTGTTTGATTTGAAAGTTGTACCTCATTGGTAAGCCATTAGTGCCAGTATTGACATATGGGCCTAAACATCCAGTTGTCAACATGCCAGATAGAGAAGTAGTAAAGGCCCAAAAATACCATATCGTAGCAGGGAGTATGTATAAACATACAGATCAAGGAATATTAGCCTGTTGTGTGGAAGAGGACGAGTATGCGAAGTGGTTGCAATTAGCACATGTGGGTGCATTAGAGCAACACTACTCGAAACAAAGAACCTTACAGACATTGAGGAGACTTGGAGTACACTGGCCAACTATGGAAGCTGATGTCCATAGAATGTGCAAGGAATGCCCAATCTGCTACACTAAACCACCAGTGGAACATGCTACCCTTTATCGAATATCTTTAGTACCAGATTGGAGTGAACCATTAGTAGCCTTCTTGAGGACGAAAACATTCCCTCAAGATATGACTTTGGCTAGACAAAGGAGTTTGGAACAAGAAGCCTTAGATTACGCAATCATTGGTGATAATTTATACAAACGTGGTAAAGATGGTTACCTAAGACTATGTGTCCATGAGAGTGAATACCTCAAGATATTAGAAACTGCTCACCAAGATGTAGCAGGAGGACACTTTGGTCCAGATCGGGTGATCAAGGCAATACTATTTGCAGGATTTTGGTGGCCCACACTTCACATGGATGCACACACCTACGTGAAGAGGTGTGAGGTTTGTCAGCGGACTCAGTATCCCATACGCAAGGATGAGATGCCATTGAAGCCTATGATGGGTGGATGTGCATTCTCTAAGTGGGGAATAGACTTTGTCGGTCCTATTAATCCCCCAGCTAAGGGTTCACATGCTGAGTATATCATTGTGGCCACAAACTATCTAACCAAGTGGGTAGAGGTGAAAGCCTTTACGAAGAATGATGCTCAAACAACAACAAAATTCTTATTTGAAAATGTGTTCACTAGATACGGATTGCCAATAGAATTGGTGAGTGATAGAGGCACACACTTCTTGAATGAAGTCATAGAAAACCTTCTCCAAGAATTCTTGGTGATACATAAGAAGTCTACCCCCTATCATCCACAAGCTAATGGCCAGGCTGAGAGCACAAATAAGATCTTATGCAATGTGCTGACTAAATTGGTGAATAACAAACACTCTGATTGGGACAAACAACTACACCACGATGTTTGGGCATATCGAGTTGCCTATAAAACGGTACTCCAAGCCACACCCTTTCAGATGGTGTTTGGCCAGAATGCAATGCTACCATTGGATTTTTTGATACCTACATTGAAAGTAGCACAAGAGCATGAATGGACCGGCCATGAGCTCTCCTCTAGAATCTTTGATCTTGAACGTTTAGGTGAGACACGATTGAGAGCTGCAGCAGGAATCTATGTAGCCAAGAAGAGGAAAAATGCGTATTTTGATACACATGTGAAAGACAAAGGCTTGAAAGTAGGAGACCTAGTCCTAGTCTACACATTTAAGCAACATGCACGAAAATTAGAGAAAAGAGGCTATGGACCAATGATTATCAATAGGATCTCCACAAGTGGAGTAGAACAACTAGCCACCGAGTCAAGTTATATCAAGAACCCCTAACTGAAGAAATGCTAAATCGACTCAATACTGCAAGGAAACGTAAGGAAGAGGAAAAGTGAATTCGAGAAGAGGCACAGGCTGAAGCTTTAGAACGCATTCAACGAATGAAATTGAGAAGGCAAGGTAGAGATCAACCCATGCATGATGCTCATGAAACTTTAGGTTATCACATAGCCATGTGTGAGGCTACAGGTAAACGGTCCCATAAGATAATTGATCGACGACCTTTTGTGACCTTAGAAGTAGGACAAGGAGAGAGTGCAAGGACGGTGAGAGCTTTAATTGATTCAGGAGCAGCCACTAGTGCAGTTCGGCTTTCTTACTGCCAGCAATTGCAATTGGAGGTAAAACCCCTAGAAGCATATCTAATAGGATTAGGAGGAGTTGAAACCCCTTGCATGGGAGAGGTGGAACTTCCCCTCTACATTCAAGAGGTCCTAATGCCAGCAAAAGTGCTAGTGTGTGAAGACTGTTGATATATTTAGGTAGTGATGTGTGTGAACACACTAGGACCGCCGGGGCACTTTTTTCCCTCTTTAGGAGGTTTTTTCCCCCCGGCTTGTATATACGCCTATTGCCCTAATGGGCTACTGATCTTTGTACATTCTCTAGTAATACAATCAGTATTGTGTGTTGTGCTCCAAGCTTCTTCTTCTTCCTTGTGCTGTTCGCGTGCTTCCGCAGACGTCTAACTCCAACAATTGGTATCAGAGCAGGTCGTTGCTTCATCTAGGGCGCCATCGACACTCCTCCGTTTGCAGTCTCAGAATCGCACGAATTTTGGTGAGCATACTCAGAATCGCGATCTGAGCTCGTTTCGGCCTCCGAATGCACTATCGCAGTGCTTGTGCAGGCTATTTCGTCTTTTTGTGCCAAAGGTATATACCCGTTTTTGTTCGCCAGTTTAAGCATCTCGAAGTTTGCTACAGGTCTAGCAGAACTCGTCTGGGCAGTTCTGTTCAACTTTTTGAGATACAGTCAATTTTCTGCATCAAGGTATTTTAGTCACCGGCCATGGCTAAAAGCAGTGATGTATTCCGTATACTGGCTGTTGAGGATAAGTTGGATGGTACCAACTACCCATTATGGGCTTATATGATGCGACATGTTTTGGTTGCAAAAGGATTGTGGAACATTGTGCAGGGTGTTGAAAGACGTCCTGTTACACCTGTAAGGACAGGTACTACAAATACAGGTGCTGGAGCTGATGAAGATGGTGTCGAAGATGATATTGTGCAGATTCCTATTCGTGCTACTGTTTCTGTTGCACCTACTGCAGAGTAGATGGCGATGTTATTATTGCTTCTGGCATTTTATGTCGTGGGCTGTATAAGCTCATAGACTATGAAAAATCTGTGAATGATTCGGCATGTGCAGTTCATGATTCTCAGGCTATGTCAGATGCAAAGCTTTGGCATGCAGGCTTTGGTCATCTGAATTTTGCTAGTTTGCTACGCCTGCAGAAATCTGATATGGTGTCTTCTTTGCCCAAGCTTGAGGCACCTCGAAAACATGTATGTGAAGGCTGTATTTTGGGCAAAATGAAGTGTTCCTCCTTTCCAAAAGATGGTTCAGTTCGGGCTACGCAGAAATTGCAGCTTGTACATAGTGATGTCTGTGGTCCTATGCAGACACCCTCTTTTGGGAATTACCTTTACTTCGTGACTTTCATTGATGATTTTTCCAGGCATGCATGGGTGGCGTTCTGATCGAGGGGGGGAATATATGTCTTCTGATTTTAATACATTTCTGGCTGAACGTGGGATAAAACACCAGTGTACAGTGCCCTACACACCTCAACAGAATGGAGTTGCTGAACGGAAGAACAGATCACTCATGGAGATGGCGAGGTGTATGGTCAAGAGTCAGGCTTTACCACATAGTTTCTGGCTTGAGGCTGTCATGTGTGCAACATATGTACTTAACAGGTGTCCCACTAAAGCGCTGCAGTCTATCACTCCATATGAGGCTTGGCATGACCGCAAGCCATCTGTTGCTCATCTACGTGTTTTTGGTTGTTTGGCATATGCATTAGTGCTTGAACAACATCGCAGAAAATTGGATGATAAGGCAGTAAAATGTATTTTTGTTGGGTACAGTTCTGAAAGTAAAGGCTATTGTCTGTATCATCCACATACTAAATGCATTATGGTTAGCCATGATGTTGTCTTTGTGGAAGATGCTATTCAACCATTGCTTTCATGTACTAAGGAGACATCTGTTAGCTGCAAAGACATGTATGATACCTTGATGCCTCTTTTTACAGGTGGACAGTCTAGTGCTGGTCCTAATGAGGCAACTTCTCAGCCTTTGCAGGTTTCATATGATGATGCATATCATTCTATTTCTGATGTAGATTTACATGATGCACTTGTTGATGAGAGAGCTGATATTGAGCAGGCAAAAACTATGCCAAAATGGCTGGTGCAGACTTTGTGTGACAGCAAATTAGATGCACCTTTGTCATATCGTACTCGTTCAGGCTCTCATAGTGCCTCCTTTGCATCAGATTGCTATGCTATGGCTGCGTCTAGTCTCTGTGATGAGAATGAGCCTGTTTCTTTTGATGAAGCACATAATTCAGAAAATTAGATGGCTGCCATGCAATCTGAATATGATGCTATAATGAAGAATGGTACATGGTCTTTATGTGACTTGCCTCCTCGCAAGAAGGCCATTGGCACTAAGTGGGTATACAAGCTGAAGCGTAAACCTGATGGTACAGTTGACAGGTATAAGGCTAGGCTTGTTGCAAAGGGTTATGTGCAGGTTAAAAAAGGCATTATATGGTTTAAAGCAAGCACCACGTGCTTGGTATGAGAAGATACATGCCTATCTGGTTGCACATGGTTTTGTGAACAGTCCAACTGAAAGCACCTTATATGTTAAGCGTGCTCATGATGTGCTTTTGATCATTGTTGTCTATGTTGATGACATGATGCTCACTGGTCCTATTGAGAAGCATATTGCTGATTTCAAGGCTGATTTGCATGCCTCATTTGAGATGTCTTTGATTTGGGGCATTTGCATCACTACTTGGGCATTCAGTTTATGCAAGTTGATGGTGGAATGGCTTTGTGTCAAAAGAAATATATTGACACATTATTGCAACGTTTTGGCCTTGAAGACTGTAAGCCTATTGCCACTCCTATGGAGACAGGTTTACGATTGAGTCTTCATGATGCTGGAGATGCATTTGATGCTGTTCTCTATCAGCAGGCTGTTGGATGCTTGATTTACTTATGCATTACTCGACCAGATATTCAGTTTGCTGTCTCACAGATGAGCAGGTTTATGCATTGCCCAGGAGTCACGCACTGGAAGGCGGTTAAGCGCATCTTTCGCTACTTGAGTGGTACTCGGCTATTTGGGTTGTTTTATCCCAAGGGGGGATCAGTACCGCCAGATTTGCATGCTTTTTCTGACTCTGATTGGGCTGGTTGCTATGACACTCATGTGTCCACCAGTGGTTTTTGCTTCATGCTTGGTAGCTCATGTATATCTTGGTTGAGCAGGAAGCAGCCTACTGTGGCCACTTCCAGTTGTGAGGCTGAGTATAGGGCAGCTTTCACAACGACTGTTGAGTGTGTGTGGCTCAGATGCCTTATGGCTGATTTGGGTGTTGGCCAGTCTTCTGCCACCACCATCTTCACTGACAGTCAGAGCGCATTGGCAGTTGCGAGGAACCCTGTGTTCCATGCTCGCACTAAGAACATTGAGGTGCATTATCACTATGTCAGGGAGAGGTTCTCTGCTGGGGAGATCAGCTTGGCATATGTGCCCACACAGGAGAACATTGCAGACCTTTTCACGACGGCTCTGCCTAGGGAGAAGTTTGAAGATTTCCGCAAAGCTTTGGGCTTACTTTTTGTGGAGTGATTTCCACATAGCTTGGCACTTCCTTATACATGAGTGCCAACTCCTTGTTCACCGCATCACTCCCAGGAGGGATTTGTTGATATATTTAGGTAGTGATGTGTGTGAACACACTAGGACCGCCGGGGCACTTTTTTCCCTCTTTAGGAGGTTTTTTTCCCCCGGCTTGTATATACGCCTATTGCCCTAATGGGCTACTTATCTTTGTACATTCTCTAGTAATACAGTCAGTATTGTGTGTTGTGCTCGAAGCTTCTTCTTCTTCCTTGTGCTGTTCGCGTGCTTCCGCAGACGTCTAACTCCAACAAAGACGAGGATCTTACCGAACCTCTTATCTTAGGCCAAGACTGGATCTATGATCACGCAGTCAACCTCAACCTAAGAAGTGGACTTCTTCAGGTTTGGGCAAAGCCGCCTTACAAGTGAATTAGAAAATCAAGCTGTCAAACCATTAGAAGAGGCACCAACTCCTGGTCCCTCCAGGAACCCACATGAAGATAACAATGTTGTTCTTATCCAAAGTTCTATGGTGCAGAGGATTGTCACTCTTACCGAAGGAACAGAAGTCAATGAGGAGTTCCCAGTTGTTCCAAAGTAGATTCTAAAAAGGCAGGCTGAGCATCACACGGCACTAAGGAGACCAATGATCAAGAAGCAGGAGCACCAACCTGTGCAATACGGAGTACCTCGTGGCATGAAGCAGATCTGGATACGCAAGAAGGAACAAACCACGGCCCCAGAGGCAGGTTCTCAAAAGAGCATCAAGCAAGCCACACTCTCAAGGACTAAAATGAAGGAGTTCCCTAGGCAACAATCTAGACATACCATTTCTATTTGGGTTCCTAAGAGGTCAATGAAGGCAATCCCTAATGCTAGACGGATATGGGTGCCCAAGGCGTCGTTACAAGCCCAAATAACTTCACCTCCAGTCACTAGCTTAAATCAACACTCACAAGTACTCTTGGCAAACAGCTCAGGGCAGATACCTACACCTCACTCTACTACACCTTCGGTCAAACCTAGTAATTTCTGGAAATGGGTGCCCAAAAGGTCCCAAATCCAACACAATCTAGTTCATAAATCTTTCCCGGTCATCAGCTCTAAGAGCTACAAATCCTCAATCAAAGTTTGGAGACTTAAACCCTGTATCAAACCCCCTGACCCAATTTTGTAAATCCATCCACTCAGAGGTAGGTGCATTCTGAGTACATTGCATATCCAAAGCATGCATCTAGGATGACACTAACCACTAACCACCACGCACATCTATCACAAACACTTCACCTCTAACCACTAACCATCTGGATTGTCATGTTAGTATTGTGGAGGGAACACCATTACATCCTGTTTCCTATGCAACACTAATGTGCCTTTCTTCTTCTAGCAGATAAGCATCAGAAGTCTGATGGAAGCAGCAGCAGGAACAAGCTCCCAGGCAGGCACTAGTACTCAAAGCAATTGGGATACCATGCCTGTGGAGGCTCCACTGACAGCGAGGCCTGAAGAGTTCCTGAATGTGCGAAGAATTCCCATCTCAGATCCACCGAGTGGCCTAACAGAAAGAGTGAAAGGACATTCTCATTGGTTCAATGAGATGCCAGGAGATTTGGGAGATGCTGATCATATTTGGGAATCCAAGTTGGAATTTGGAGGAGTTTGGTGGACCTTTCAGTTCTTCTCACAAGACTTTGAAGCATTGCAAAATGTAGCTCCTCTTCAAGATATCTGGCAGAAAGCGGGATTGCAAGACTATTTTACTGCAGCTCTACCTAAACCTGATTTCCTTAGGTGCTATTTCTTGATTGCAACTCTGAAGGCGACATGAGATAAAGATCATTTAGGCACGTTCCTAGTGCCCTCTCTATCAAACCAGGAGGAAATGAAAAAGTTTGAGTTGAACATCACTTTAATCAGGGAGGCCCTTCAGATGTATGGCACCCATGTCCCCTCCGATCGAGATCCTTTGATACCGGAGTCTATGAAGAACAATAAACTCAAGAAGTTGAAAGAAATGTGTGCCCTCACCCCGAATATTGCTATACCATTGCGAATGTGTCTTCAACATTTTGCATTTCCAGCGCAAGACCGATTCACACAGCCTCATAAGAAGATCTGGTATGCGTTATACCTAGCGGAAACTGTGAGCTTACCTAGGCAAACGAGGAGTGAGGAAGCCTACTTTGAATGGCTACTGCGCCATTACAAGAATCATCTACAGATGCCTCGCTTATGATATGCCAATCGCATGGGCCCTTAAGTACTCACAGTTGCAATTCTTCCAGGGGCGGCAGTCAGGGGTTCAACCCGCGAAAAGAATGCGTGGATCACTTTCACAGGTTCTAATTCCTTGTGAGGTCACCACAGAAGCTTCCCTTAGGGAAGAAGAACAAGTAGCCCCATTCACGATCCATCTCCAAAGACCACAATCAGAGGGTGTGGTACAACCCACTCCATCAGCCCCTCCTCTATCCACCGATGCTGAGTTTGCCTCAATGGCTACATTGGCAGAAGATACATCCTTTGACTTCGAGAGATTCTTGCAAACAGCACAGTTACCTGAGAGTGAGTTCTTCTCAGACACTGACGGCCCCGGATCATCATCCCAGAGAGGACGGCCACAGAGTGATGCAAGAAGGGTACATTGGGAAGATGAGGCAAAACACACTCAGGCTGGAGGCACACATGAACAAGAGGAGATGCAGAGGAATGAATCAGAGGAGAGTGAGGAGGAAGCCCCTGCTTACACCGCACAACTCAAACGGCTCTACAAAACGATCAAGCAGGTACAAAAGAGGCATAAGCTATCAGAAGAGGCCAATAGAGCGATGGTGAATCAAATGCTTCAAGGAGAGAACGCGGAACCCCAGTTTGTTGAATCATTGAACCTCATCGCAACCCTCCTCAATATGATCAACGAAGGCTGGATACACGACCACGAAGGGGAAAAATGATTCAAATGGAAGTCTCTACCTCACTCCCTACCACCACTCAAGAAGTTGTTCACATGGCCAGCCCAACTAACAGTGATGAACCAGATGTAAATATATAGATACCATCTCCACCATCACCTCCCACCCAGCCCTCAGAACCCCTCACCACTAGCCTTCCTGAACAACCAGTATCCACCCATAGCGAACCCATACTACACACCACCAATTCTCCATCCTTCCCTTTACCTACATCCACCAGTTCCAACCAATTTTCCGAACCTCAGATAGGTCACCCCGCCACCCAACAAACCATCATCGGTCACCCTTCTTATCTACCAGCTCTCGGGCAGCCACATGTCCCTACCCAAACATTAACACACCCTTTTCCCTTCACTAATACATTTCCTCTTTCCCAACCCCAACCCACTGTACCCTTTTTAACCCCCTCAGAACCAACGCAAACCACCCTATCCCCATTCTTGGCAAATCTTGTAAATATAGTTCAACAAATTGAGAATCATAATAGAAAGTCCCTTTCCCACCCCACCTCCCCCACATTCACTCCCACCACTAACACACCACCCACCATTCCAGTATTCAATATTCACACTTCACACACAATCACGTCCGATCCCATGGACATTTCACCCTCCACAGGACCACTCACCACCACTTTTGTCTCAACATCACCACTCGTAACTTCACACACATCACCACATACATCCACAGTCAACACCACATCCACCTTTCCCTTCCCCAATTCCCAACCCCTTGCATCTTTCACCTCCACCTCTGCATCCACCTCATTTAGTCATGCACTAGACACCATGCTTGAAGCGGCCGCCCAGCTTAAACAGGAATACATGTTATTAGAAGAAAACAATAAGGAGCTTTGTACTCTGTCATCTCACCTCCAGGCACGTGTCAATGCCTTGGAGTTGAGTAATACAGCATTACAACATGAGGTGACCGCTCTCCAACAATCGAATGCGGAGCTTGAAGCCAAGTATACAGAGTCGGGTAAGGTGATGGAAGAACAACTCAGAGATCAGCTAGCCCGCAATGCGAGACTACAAAGAAACATGGGTCTACTCCGACACCACCTAGCGGCTGCCCAAGAAGAGAACAGAAGATTACAACAACAGAATCAAGATAATCTCGAAGAAGCCATAGAAAGCACCCCAGGGGCACCTATAGATCCTACTAAATTCCAAGCTATCCCCTCAGAACACATTCAACAGGTATTGGAAGACTATGCGACCCTCTTGGAAGCACATGACCAACTGGCAGACCAGGTAAAGGAACTCCAACGATCCCAAGTGCCCCCACCACACCCAGCAGAACTTAAAGAGATGGTCAATGCTGCTACTTCACCAGAGCCTGAATCTTCAACGGCCAATGAGCTGCTTGAGCTACGACAACAAATTGCAGAATTAAAGATTAAGTTGCTACAATATGAACAACCCCCCTCTCCACCCACTCAACCAACAGAAGAGGAGGCCATCACCATTCCAGTGGAGGACACATTTGAAGATACTTATGAGCCTCAACCTTTTCCAGGAGGCACAACCACTGACGAGGGACAAGACACATACGAGGAACCCTCTCTGACATGGATGAAACAGGTAGAAGAGATGGGGGTGACTCACGAGGAGCGTATCTCAACTCAGATGGTGGCCATGAAAACTATCGAGGAGACCATACTTCAATCGGAATATTTCAAGCACTTGGCTCCTAGACGATTGATAACCAGTTCAGAGTTACAGTATAAGCCATACTTTGTACTATTGGCAGACTACAACGCTGAGATCAAATGCAAAACCAACAAGTACCCTACTTTCGCTACCCAATTTGAACCCGAGGACATTCCAGAGGACACCCACAAAGGGAACATATACCAACCCACCTGGAGGCAAAAGTTACTGGAGACCTATCCGGAGATGCTACGAACATGGGATCACACGCCCATGCACTTGAAGTATAACAATTGCTTCGGGCCAGTGCAACGAAGAAGATCATGGAAGGCATTTGCCATAAAAGTTAAGAACAATGCCAATTGCAAAGAATGGCTCAATTACCCCGCCATTGCACCCCCAACCATCACACCTACTGTAGCTTACATGATGGCTACCATCAGACATTGGATGCCACGCCTCCACCCCATGCCTGACGTCGCTGCGCAGATGATGCTCAAGATACTGGACATGATGCAAATAGTGTTAAAGACTTTCCGCAATGTACGTCACATCCAACCACCAATTCCGGGCTTCATAAATGGTAATTATGACCTACTTTATGATATGAGATGCTACAAGCAAACCTTTGATGCCATGTTCACCACGGGGTTTTGGGAAGCACACTCAAAAGTGTTCGCGCCACGCCCAACTCATCTGCTATAATTATTTGCGTCCGAACAAACAATGCATTCAGAGCTCTACACCACGCCACAACCTGACATGCCTGACATAGTTAATTGGGATGCCTTGCAAAGAGACCTGGTCAAGGGACTATGGATCAGAGAATAAGAGGTGGCAACCGACATACTACAACACTACATTGATCAAACTGCCGAGCAAAGGTCTGTCAGAGACGACAGACGCTAGGGGGGGAGAGTGTTGGCATCATATGGGAAGAAGCACGTATGGGCATACATTGTTGATATATTTAGGTAGTGATGTGTGTGAACACACTAGGACCGCCGGGGCACTTTTTTCCCTCTTTAGGAGGTTTTTTTCCCTCGGCTTGTATATACGCCTATTGCCCTAATGGGCTACTTATCTTTGTACATTCTCTAGTAATACAATCAGTATTGTGTGTTGTGCTCCAAGCTTCTTCTTCTTCCTTGTGCTGTTTGCGTGCTTCCGCAGACGTCTAAATCCAACAATTGGTATCAGAGCAGGTCGTTGCTTCATCTAGGGCGCCATCGACACTCCTCCGTTTGCAATCTCAAAATTGCACGAATTTTGGTGAGCGTACTCAGAATCGCGATCTGAGCTCGTTTCGGCCTCCGAACGCACTATCACAGCGCTTGTGCAGGCTATTTCGTCTTTTTGTGCCAAAGGTATATATCCGTTTCTGTTTGCCAGTTTAAGCGTCTCGAAGTCTACAGCTCTAGCAGAACTCGTCTGGCAGTTCTGTTCAACTTTTTGAGATATAGTCAATTTTCTGCATCAAGGTATTTTAGTCACCGGCCATGGCTGAAAGCAGTGATGTATTCCGTATGTTGGCTGTTGAGGATAAGTTGGATGGTACCAACTACCCATTATGGGCTTATATGATGCGACATGTTTTGGTTGCAAAAGGATTGTGGAACATTGTGCAGGGTGTTGAAAGACGTCCTGTTACACCTGTAAGGACAGGTACTACAAATACAGGTGCTGGAGCTGATGAAGATGGTGTCGAAGATGATATTGTGCAGATTCCTGTTCGTGCTGCTGTTTCTGTTGCACCTACTGCAGAGCAGATTCGTTGGGATGGCAGAGATGCCCAGACACATGCATTGATAGCTTTGTCTATCAAACGTGCCATTATTCCTCATATTCGCTCTTGCAGAACAGCTAGGGATACTTGGGATACACTTACCACATTGTACCAAGCTAGGAATGAGGCTCGTGTTGCTTACCTCCGAAAACAGTTGGAGAGTGAGCACATGAATGAAGGTGATTCTATGGACAGTTTCCTAACGAAGATCAAATATTTGAAGGAACATTTGATTTCTGCTGATGAGGTTATACCAGATAGCTCACTTGTGCAGACCGTTCTGAATGGTCTTCTTGATTCATATCAGAGTTTTGCTTCTACTCTTTGGTTGATGATGAAAGGCAATCCAAATGCCTTATCATTTGAGGAGTTTGTCTCTGTTCTGTTGCAGGAAGATCAGTCCAGGCAGAACAGGTCCATTATGCGTGTTGCAGATCAAGCTTTCCTGGCTAGTCAGAAGGGCAAAGGAAAATGGAGCTCTTCTACTAGTAAGCAGAAGTCTGCAAATGCTGCACATTCGAAGAACCAGGATAGAGATGAGAAGAAATCAAAAAAGCAGAAATTGTTTTGCAAGTACTGTAAAGGGAATAATCATATCATAAAGAACTGTCCAAAACTGGCTGCAAAAGAGGCAAAGATAAAGGAGGCTAGAATGGTTGTTGCAGAAGCCTCTACACGAAAAACAGAGTCTGCTAATCTTGTGTAGGAAGAAGAATGGGCGTTTACTACTGTTTGCAGTTTTGACCCATCTTCTCATGAGTAGTGCATGTCTGTAGTGGACTCAGATGTTTGGTACTTTGATAGTGGGGCGACCAAACATATTACCTCACAACGCAATTTATTCTCTTCACTCGAGCCTGCCCCTACAGGGAATATTGTCACATGCGCCAACAACTCCTCTTATCCTGTTATGGGAGTTGGTAAGATCATTCTGACTACTGCTGATGGTAGTTCTTTCACCTTGTCAGATGCTTTATTTGTGCCAGGGATCAAGAAGAATCTGTTATCAGTTTCTGCATTAGCCAAGATTGGCCTGGTTGTGAAATTTGTTGATGACAGATGTACAGTTCATGATATGTCAAATGGCGATGTTATTATTGCTTCTGGCATTTTATGTCGTGGGCTGTATAAGCTCATAGACTATGAAAGATCTGTGAATGATTCGGCATGTGCAGTTCATGATTCTCAGGCTATGTAAGATGCAAAGCTTTGGCATGCACGCTTTGGTCATCTGAATTTTGCTAGTTTGCTACGCTTGCAGAAATCTGATATGGTGTCTTCTTTGCCCAAGCTTGAGGCACCTCAAAAACATGCATGTGAAGGCTGTATTTTGGGCAAAATGCAGCGTTCCTCCTTTCCAAAAGATGATTCAGTTCGAGCTATGCAGAAATTGCAGCTTGTACATAGTGATGTCTGTGGTCCTATGCAGACACCCTCTTTTGGGAATTACCTTTACTTCGTGACTTTCATTGATGATTTTTCCAGGCATGCATGGGTATATCCACTCAAAGCAAAGTCCGAGGTGTTCATGTGCTTTAAACAGTTTTTGGTTTTGGCTGAAAATCTGTCAGCGTGTAAAATGGGCACCCTCCGTTCTGATCGAGGGGGGGAATATATGTCTTCTGATTTTAATGCATTTCTGGCTTAACGTGGGATAAAACACCAGTGTACAGTGCCCTATACACCTCAACAGAATGGAGTTGCTGAACGGAAGAACAGATCACTCATGGAGATGGCGAGGTGTATGGTCAAGAGTCGGGCTTTACCACATAGTTTCTGGCTTGAGGCTGTCATGTGTGCAGCATATGTACTTAACAGGTAGCACTGCAGTCTATCACTCCATATGAGGCTTGGCATGACCGCAAGCCATCTGTTGCTCATCTACGTGTTTTTGGTTGTTTGGCATATGCATTAGTGCCTGAACAACATCGCTGAAAATTGGATGATAAGGCAGTAAAATGTATTTTTATTGGGTACAGTTCTGAAAGTAAAGGCTATCGTCTGTATCATCCACAGACTAAACGCATTCTAGTTAGCCATGATGTTGTCTTTGTGGAAGATGCTATTCAGCCATTGCTTTCATGTACTAAGGAGACATCTGTTAGCTCCAAAGACATGTATGATACCTTGATGCCTCCTTTTACAGGTGGACAGTCTAGTGCTGGTCCTAATGAGGCAACTTCTCAGCCTTTGCACGTTTCATATGATGATGCAGATCATTCTATTTCTGATGTAGATTTACATGATGCAGTTGTTGATGAGAGAGCTGATATTGAGCAGGCAGAAACTATGCCAAAATGGCTGGTGCAGACTTTGCGTGACAACAAATTAGATGCACCTTTGTCATATCGTACTCGTTCAGGCTCTTATAGTGCCTCCTTTGCATCAGATTGCTATGCTATGGCTGCGTCTAGTCTCTGTGATGAGAATGAGCCTGTTTCTTTTGATGAAGCACATAATTCATAAAATTGGATGGCTTCCATGCAATCTGAATATGATGCTATAATGAAGAATGGTACATGGTCTTTATGTGACTTGCCTTCTGGCAAGAAGGCCATTGGCACTAAGTGGGTATACAAGCTGAAGCATAAACCTGATGGTACAGTTGACAGGTATAAGGCTAGGCTTGTTGCAAAGGGTTATGCGCAGGAAAGAGGCATTGATTTTGATGAGACCTGTGCACCTACATGTCGTATGACTACTGTTTGGAGCATTTGTGCACTTGCAGCCCATCATGGTTGGAATGTACAGCAGTTGGACATTAAAACAACATTTTTGAATGGTGACTTGCATGAAGAAGTGTATTTTTTTCAGCCCTGAGGCTTTGTGCAGAAAGGGCATGAAAACCAGGTGTGCAGGTTAAAGAAGGCATTATATGGTTTAAAGCAAGCACCACGTGCTTCGTATGAGAAGATACATGCCTATCTGGTTGCACATGGTTTTGTGAACAGTCCAATTGAAAGCACCTTATATGTTAAGCGTGCTCATGATGTGCTTCTGATCATTGTTGTCTATGTTGATGACATGCTGCTCACTGGTCCTATTGAGAAGCATATTGTTGATTTCAAGGCTGATTTGCATGCCTCATTTGAGATGTCTGATTTGGGACATTTGCATCACTATTTGGGCATTCAGTTTATGCAAGTTGATGGTGGAATGGCTTTGTGTCAAAAGAAATATATTGACACATTATTGCAACGTTTTGGCCTTGAAGACTGTAAGCCTATTGCCACTCCTATGGAGGCAGGTTTACGATTGAGTCTTCATGATGCTGGAGATGCATTTGATGCTGTCTTTATCAACAGGCTGTTGGATGCTTGATTTACTTATGCATTACTCGGCCAGATATTCAATTTGCTGTCTCAGAGATGAACAGGTTTATGCATTACCCAGGAGTCACACATTGGAAGGCGGTTAAGCACATCTTTCGCTACTTGAGTGGTACTCGGCTACTTGGGTTGTTTTATCCCAAGGGGGGATCACTACTGCCAGATTTGCATGCTTTTTCTGACTCTGATTGGGCTGGTTGCTATGACACTCATGTGTCCACCAGTGGTTTTTGCTTCATGCTTGGTAGCTCATGTATAACTTGGTTGAGCAAGAAGCAGCCTACTGTGGCCACTTCCAGTTGTGAGGCTGAGTATAGGGCAGCTTTCACAGCGACTGTTGAGTGTGTGTGTGTCAGGGAGAGGTTCTCTGCTGGGGAGATCAGCTTGGCATATGTGCCCATGCAGGAGAACATTGCAGACCTTTTCACGAAGGCTCTGCCTAGGGGAAATTTGAAGCTTTCTGCAAAGCTTTGGGCTTACTTCCTTTTGTGGAGTGATTTCCACATAGCTTGGCACTTCCTTATACATGAGTGCCAACTCCTTGTTCACCGCATCACTCCCAGGGGGGATTTGTTGATATATTTAGGTAGTGATGTGTGTGGACACACTAGGACCCCCGGGGCACTTTTTTCCCTCTTTAGGAGGTTTTTTTCCCCCGGCTTGTATATATGCCTATTGCCCTAATGGGCTACTTATCTTTGTACATTCTCTGGTAATACAGTCAGTATTGTGTGTTGTGCTCCAAGCTTCTTCTTCTTCCTTGTGCTGTTCGCGTGCTTCCACAGACGTCTAACTCCAACATACATGCAGATCTAGCACTGAGGCAACCCATAAAGATTTTTCCAAATCTTACATCATTTTAAAAGTGATTCTCATCACTAGAAACCCTTGTAAATACCATTTCACCTTTTTGTAGCTCCATTTTCTACAAGCCGAGGAGTCCTCGAGCTTGAGGAGCCTTAGAAGTAAGTGCCTACCAATTTTCATATTTTTTAGACCTCGTTTGAGCCCTCAAATAAGCCCTGGAACCTAATTTTTAACTAGGCCGGACACTAAGTCTGGACAGGGCCAAAGCTAGTCAAAAAGTATAAATAGAGCTAGAGAGCTCGTTTCTGGCTAGCTTCTTGTAGTTTTGAGCTTGTATGAGAACTTGTTTGTAATAGAAGTGATTCCATTGTCCTACTCTCTTTGTTCTTGCCGTGTGTGCGCGTGTGTGTATGTGTGTGCATGTTGGTGTGCTTCTCACTCACACATTTGTGCCTTCACTTGCTTGAGGTCTTCATACCATCCTCATGTCTTCCCGGATTGACATTAAAGGAGGTGCTACTCATCGCTGAGGTACAGTCTCTTACCCCACCATGCCTCATATGGTGTCATACCCTGCAAAGCTTTACATGGTAACCTATTGACCAAATAAGTAGCTGTGTTTACAGCCTCAGCCCACAAATAATTAGGGCAATTTTTCTCCTTCATCATTGACCTTGCAAACTCAACAAGAGTTATATTTCTTCTCTCTACTACCCCATTTTGTTGAGGAGAGTACCTGCAAGTAACCTCTCTCTTTATACCTGTATTCCACAAATAATCACTGAACTCATTAGAGAAATACTCTCCCCCTCCATTTGACCTTAGTCTCTTCAACTTATGACCTATAATTCTCTCTGCATACACATGATAATGTTTGAATGTATTGAATACCTCTGACTTATCTTTGATCACATAGATAGTGATCCATCTGGTAGCATCATCAACATAAATCACATAATACCTTGAGCCATTGATACTGAAATCCTTTGATGGTCCCCACACATCTGTGTGTACCAATTCAAGCTTCTCTGAATACATAAAACCATGCTTGGAATAAGATTGCTTATGAGCCTTACCTAATTGACATGCCTCACATCTGTATGTCATATGTTGACCTGCAACATTAGGCAATCCAAGCACTGAACCATTATTAACCATATCTTTGATACCTCTTTCATTAAAATGTCCAAGCCTTTTGTGCCAAAGATCTAACTCAGAGATCTTATGTCCTCCATAGGTGAACAAGGCATGACCAACATTACCTTGGATCTTCAATGTGAACAATCTTCCTTCTTTCTTCCCTGAAACAATCTGTTTATACCCATTGCTAGGGTCTTCCATAAACACTCCTTCATTAGTGAATCTAACTTCATAACCTTTTTGAACAATTTGTCCTACACTTATTAGAATTCTTAGGAATTGTAGGAACATACAAGACCTTACTCAAGAGGGTGCTACCATCCTTGGCCTTCACTGATCCAATTGACTTCACATTGTGCTTTGTATTGTCACCTGTTTGAACTACATGATTAGTTACCTTATTTTCCAAATCAGTCATCAATGCTATGTTACCACTCAGGTGATTACTACACCCTGAGTCAATGTAGAAGACTCTTTGGTCTTCACTTTTCCTTTCACAAGTTGCATTCATTATCAATGTTGAATCCTCCTTCTGATATGAAGCATAATTGTAGTAGGTATTATTGTATTGTTGACTTTGGAATCCTCTACCTGCATTTCTTCCAAAGTAACCCCTACTAACTCTACCTCTGAAATTACCTCTTTGATTTCTGCCACCTCTTCCTCTTGAATTAAAGTTCTGATTATATCCACCATTACTCTGAGTATTATGCCAACAATCATTAGCTAAGTGATTTGTCTTACCACAAATCCAGCAAGCCTTGACTCCATCTTTATTACTCCTGCCTCTTCCTCTACCTTTGCCACCTCCTCTTCCTCTTAGGAAGTTAGCTTGGCTAGTTGTACCTTCATCCTCATTTGTTTGTTGCTTTCCTTTGATATTCTTCTTCTTATTCTTTCAATACATTGCATGACCTGTACTCTTGTCACCTTCACCTTTGACATCCTGCTCAAAGGTTAACATATGTCCTAGCAACTGATTTAAGTCAGGAGTAAAATGATCAAGTGATAATTCAGTAGACAAAATGAATGGTTTCCATTTGTCATCACCTCTCAATCCCGTGAGGATTTGCCTTACCAATTTATCCTCCTCAATGTCTTCATCAACTGCTCCTAATGCATCTGCAATGTCCTTCATCCTTGTTACATAGTCTGAGATGGATTGAGAGACCTTCTTCTTGAAAGTGGTAAATTTTACCCACAAGGATGCCTTCCTAGACTTTGTAGTGTTTTGAAAATGCTCCTCCAAAGCATTCCATATATCACTTGCACTTTCGAGATCTCTAATGTGAGGTGGCAAGTAGTCATTGACTGCCATATAGATAATGCTCCTAGCTTGAGCATCTTTCTTCATCCAATTCTTCAATTCTGATAATTCCTCCCTAGTTGGAACACTAGGATCTCTGAACTGAGGCTTTTCTTCTTCACCTGTAATCTAAGCTATCAAGTCTTTGCCCATAAGATGTGCTTCCATCCTCAAGGTGCATCTAATTTTTTGTCATGCAAAGGCTGCACCAACCATTTTGGCATAGTTTTTGCCTTCTCAATATCAACTCTCTCATCAACAAGTGCATCATGTAAATCTGCATCAGAAATGGAATGATCTACATCATCACATGAAACCTACAAAGCTTGAGAAGTTGCCTCATTAGGAACAGCACTAGATTGTCCACCTATAAAAAGAGGCAACAAAGTATCATACATGTCTTTGGAGCTAACAAATGTCTCCTTAGTCCATGAAAGTAAGGGATGAATAGCATCTTCCACAAAAACAACATCATGCTAACCAAAATGTGTTTATTCTATGGATGATACAGAAGATAGCCTTTGCTTTTAGAACTGTACCCAACAAAAATACATTTTACCACTTTATCATCCAATTTTCTGGGATGTTGTTCAGGCACTAAAGCATATTCCAAACAACCAAAAACACGCAAATGAGCAACAGATGGCTTGCTACCATGCCAAGCCTCATATGGAGTGATAGACTATAGCGCTTTAGTGGGACACCTATTAAGTACATATGATGCACACATGACAGCCTCAAGCTAGAAACTATGTGGTAAAGCCTGACTCTTGACCATACACCTCGCCATCTCCATGAGTGACATGTTCATTTGTTCAGCAACTCCATTCTGTTGAGGTGTATACAGCATTGTACACTTATGTTTTATCACACATTCACCTAGAAATGCAATAAAGTTAGAAGACATATGTCCCCCCCCCCTCTGATCAAAACGGAGGGTGCCCATTTGACATGCTGACAAATTTCTAGCCAAAACCAGAAACTGTTTGAAGCACATAAACACTTTGGACTTTGCCTTCAATGGATATACCCATGCACGCCAAGAAAAATCATCGATGAAAGCAATGAAGTAAAGATCGTTCCCAAAAGAAGGTGTCTACATAGGACCACATACATCACTATGTACAAGCTACAATTTCTAAGTAGCCCGAACTGAACCATCTTTTGGAAAGGAGGAATGCTGCATTTTGCCCAAAATACAGCCGTCACAAACATGTTTTTCAGGTGCCTCAAGTTTGGGCAAAGAGGATACCATTTCAGATTTCTAGAAGCATAGCAAACTAGAAAAAATCAGATGACCAAAGCGTGCATGTCAAAGCTTTGCATCTCACATAGCTTGAGAATCATGTACGGCACATGCCGAATCATTTACAGATATTTCATAGTCTATGAGCTTATATAGCCCATGACATAAAATTCCAGAAGCAATAATGACATCGCCATTTGACAGATCATGAGCTGTACATCTATCATCAACAAATTTCTCAACCAAGCCAATCTTGGCTAATGCAAAAACTGATAACAGATTTTCCTTGATCCCTCGCACAAACAAAGCATCTGACAAAGTGAAATAACTACCATCAGCAGTAGTCAAAATGATCTTACTAGCTCCCAGAACAGGATAAGAGGAGTTGTTGGCACATGTAACAGTATTCCTTGTAGGGGCAGGCTCGAGTGAAGAGAAGAAACTACGCTGTAAGGTAATATGTTTGGTCGCCCCACTATCAAAGTACCAAACATCTAAGTCTACTACAGACATGCACTTCTCATGAGAAGATGGGTCAAAACTGCAAACAGTAGTAAACACCCATGCTTCATCCTACACAAGATTAGCAGACTCTATTTTCAATGTAGAGGCCTTTGTAATAACCATTCTGGGGCTCTTTCTTCTTTGCCTCTTTAGCAGCTAGTTTTGGAGAGCTCTTAATGACATGATCATTGTCTTTACAATATTTGCAAATTTGTTTTTCTGATTTCTTCTCATCTTTGTCTTCCTTCTTCAAATGTGCAGCATTTGCAATGTAGACCTCAAAATCCAACTATTGGTATCAGAGCAAGTCTCTGCTTCATCTAAGGCATCGTCAGCACCCCTCCAGTCATAGTCTCAAAATCACACAAAAATTGTTTACCATTCTCATGGAGATTAGGAGTTCAAAATAGCTTTGTTGTGTGGTGTCTAAATTTTGATGTGCACTTGTTTCGGCCTCCGAACACACTATCATAGTGCCAAACACAAGCAATTTTTTCCTTTTGTGCCAAATATATATACAGGTTTTGGTTCACCACTACAAGCATCTCGAAGTTTGCTATAGGTTAAGCAAAGTTCAATAGGGTAATTTTGAATAAATACTCAACTACCAAAATCTTGAACAAACTGTGAAGAGGATGTCTACACAGAAAGTCTGTTGCACATAACTCATTCATTGACTTATCAAATGTGTAAAGCCTTTTATAAAACTTTGTACAAGGTGTTGCCTACAGTTTGCACACCTCCTTCAAGTTAAATCATTCCAAAAGACTCAATAGATCTTGAGAAATGATCTCAACGAGTCACCTATGTCTAAAATTGTAGTTCTTAACAATCGACTTTGACACCTATAACTTCTTAAGCTTGGTTCTCCCAAACTCGAACCCATTTTTGCAAATTCTTATAGCCATAGATGGCTTACCTCTCAAGTCAGATTTTGACTCCTCGTTTGTGCAAAAATTTACACTACGCACTGAGAACTGACCATTTCTTTGACCATCGGGATTGCGCCTGTTTCAGAAGACACTCAACACTTCCTCACATATGAATTTTCCTACTCATAATTCTCACAGCTTGTTTACAATTAGGCTCTCAAACTTTAACCATAGACTCCTTAACTATGGAATTAGACACCTACAAAAGGATTCTTGAATTGATCAAGTACAAAAAGAGAACACAAAGAAAAATCGGGTGCAACTTTTCTTCATTACTCAAAAATTTTACATCTGGATGAGAGAGCTATCTTACTCACTTCACAAGTGTCTAATGACTTCTAATTCTCATCAATTCTTGTTCTGTTACACTCTCTCATATTTGCCTGTATATATATAGGCAAATATGTACAAGCTCATAACCATACAAAAGTATAAATGAGCTAACTCTAAGTTAATGTACATATGTATACATATCTTCATTCTCTGAACATATACTTTCTTCATGCTTCATGTCTTGATCTTTTCTTCAATCCTTGACTTCAAAACCATCAAAACTTCAATTGTTGATTGCCTTGCACCAACAGCTCCCCCTCAATCATCAATTGAGATTTTCTCTATCTTCCTTATACTTGCCATGTCTTTGAATCTCTGTAGCTTTGGTCCATCTAAGCTTTTGGTTAGCATATCAACTATCTGATCTTTTGTTGAAGTATGTATGACTTCAATCTCCTTATCCATCACCTTCTCTCTTAGAAAATGATACTGAATCTCAATGTGTTTAGTCCTGGCATGAAAAACAGGATTAGCAGCTAAATACAATGAACTCATCTTATCTCCATGAATAGTGGGTGTACTCTGAATGATGTCAAAACTCTTCATAAGAGTCTTAAGCCATATCACTTCCTTTGCAGCTTCAACCATACCTTTGTACTCAGCCTTTGTGGATGATAAAGCAACTGTGTGTTGCTTCTTTGAACACCATGAAATTAACTTATCTACCACATAACACAAGTATCCATAAGTTGATCTCCTATCATCAGGATTACCTGCCCAATCTGTATCACTATATATCTTGATGTTTGTATCTGATGTAAAACCATAATACAAACCCTCTTTGAGTGTACCTTTAATGTAACTCAACACCCTTTGTCCTGCAACCCAATGTTCTTTTCTAGGACAATGCATAAATTGAGACAACACTCCTACTACATATGAAAAGTCAGGCCTAGTTAATGTAGCATAGATCAGACTACCAACCAAACTTTGAAATAGCTTCATGTCCTTGAATTCTTCTCCTCCATATCTGCTCAATTTGTGATTCACTTCCATTGGAGTAGGTGCTACCCTGCAATCATCCATTTTAAACTTGATCAACAAGTTTTTCAAATACCTTTCTTGAGTTACATACACTCCATGTTGAGTGTATGAGATCTCCATGCCCAAGAAATATGACAAGTCTCCCAAGTCACTAATCTTGAACTCTTTCTCCATTTGCTTCTTTAGGCTTTGAATTCCTCTCTCATATGTACATGTAAGAATTATATCATCAACATATATGCACATGTAAATAAACCCATCATCACTTGAAAACCAAGTTCCTTCAAGAACTTCACAATTCTATAATTCCATGCCCTTGGGGCCTGCTTCAAACCATACAAAGCTCTCTTGAGCTTACATACATGATCTGGATACCTTTCATCTCTGAACCCTTGTGGTTGCTCCATGAAAACATCATCTGAAATATAACCATTAAAAACAACATTCTTCACATCTAATTGACATAATTTCCATCCTTTACATGCAGCAATAGCTATGAGTGTCCTGATGGTTGTCATCTTTGCCACAGGACTATAGGTCTCATCATAATCTATACCATATGTCTGATCAGATCCTTTCACAACAAGTCTAGCTTTATACCTAGACACACTTCCATCTGCAAACCTCTTTGTCTTGTAGACCCATTTGCATCCAATGATCTTCTGACTATTTGGTTTAGGAACCAAATCCCATGTGTCATTCTCCATCAATGCATCATACTCTTCCTGCATAGCTTTCTCTCAATTTTCCTTACCTTTTGCCTCTACTTATGTAGAAGGGTCTTCATTTGCCTTTATCATATAAGCATAATCTTTGATAGCCAAAAAAGAAGTGTCATAGCTATACCTTGTAGGTTGCCATTTGTGTCTTGATGACCTTCTGGGTTCTCCACTTCTTGATGTTTTTAGTTCATCACATTCTGGATCAAACCTTGGCACTTCTTCAACTTCAACCTGTACTTCATTGTTCTCCTCCTCATCAAATATATGAACCTTTGATTTACCTTTCTTTTGATTCACAACTTCTTCATCACCTGCATAAATATTGATTGTACCTGCATACCAAGTACCTTGCTCATCAAATGTAACATCTTTTGACACAAGGAATTGTTTTGTGGATGGACTCCACAACCTATATCCCATCTGCTTATCATCATATCCAATGAACACATACTTTTCAGCATTAGGTTCCAATTTGTGTTTCAATTGAGATGGCACATATGCATATGCCAAACATCCAAATACTTTGCAATGATCTAGAGTATGTCTCTTACCCCACCATGCCTCATATGGTGTCATACCCTGCAAAGCTTTACATGGTAATCTATTAACCAAATATGTAGCTGTATTTATAGCCTCAGCCCACAAATAATTGGGACAATTTTTCTCCTTCATCATGGATCTTGCAAACTCAACAAGAGTTCTATTCCTCCTTTCTGCTACACCATTTTGTTGAGGAGAGTACCTGCAAATAACCTCCCTTTTTATACCTGCATTCCACAAGTAATCACTGAACTCATTAGAGAAATACTCTCCCCCTCCATCTAACCTTATTCTCTTCAACTTTTGACCTGTGATTCTTTCTGCATACACATGATAATGCTTGAATGTATTGAATACCTCTGATTTATCTTTGAACACATAGATAGTGATCCATCTGGTAGCATCATCAACATAAATCACATAATACCTTGAACCATTGATACTGAGATCCTTTGATGTTCCCCACACATCTGTGTGTACCAACTCAAGCTTCTCTGAATACATAAAACCATGCTTGGAATAAGATTGCTTATGTTTACCTAATTGACATGCCTCACATCTGTATGTCATATGTTGACCTGCAACATTAAGCAATCCAAGCACTGAACCATTGTTAATCATATCTTTAATACCTCTTTCATTAAAATTTCCAAGCCTTTTGTGCCAAAGATCTGACTCAGAGACCTTATGTCCTCCATAGGTGAACAAGGCATGACCAACATTACCTTGAATCTTCAATGTGAACAATCTTCCTTCTTTCTTCCCTGAAACAATTTGTTTATACCCATTGCTAGGGTCTTCCACAAAAACTCCTTCATTAGTGAACCTAACTTCATAACCTTTTTCAACAATTTGTCCTACACTTATCAGATTCTTTGGAATTGTAGGAACATACAAAACCTTACTCAAGAGAGTACTTCCATCCTTGGCCTTCACTGATCCAATTGACTCCACATTGTGCTTTGTATTATCACTTGTTTGAACTACATGATTATTTTTACCTTATTTTCCAAATCAGTCATCAATGCTATGTTGCCACTCAGGTGAGCTACACCCTGAGTCAATGTAGAAGACTCTTTGGTCTTCACTTTTCCTTTCACAAGTTGCATTCATAATCAATCTTGAATCCTCCTTCTGATATGAAGCATAATTGTAGTAGGTATTGTTGTATTGTTGGCTTTGGAACTGTCTACCTGCATTTCCTCCAAAATAACCTCTACTACCTCTACCTCTGAAATTAGCTCTTTGATTTCTGCCACCTCTTCCTCTTGAATTAAAGTTCTGACTATATCCACCATTATTCTGAGTATTATGCCAAAAATCATGAGCTAAGTGATTTGTCTTACCACAAATCCAGCAAGCTTTGGCTCCATCTTTATTAGTTCTGCCTCTTCCTCTACCTTTGCCACCTCCTCTTCCTCTTAGGAAGTTAGCTTGGCTAGTTGTACCTTCACGTTCATTTGCTAGTTGCTTCCCTTTGATATTCTTCTTTTTATCCTTTGAATACATTGCTTGACCTGCACTCTTATCACTTTCACCGTTGACATCCTGCTCAAAGGTTAGCATGTGTCCTAGCAACTGATTCAAATCAAGAGTAAAATGATCTAGTGATAATTCAGTAGACAAAATGAATGGTTTCCATTTGTCATCACCTTACAAACCTGTGAGGATTTGCCTTACCAATTTATCCTCCTCAATATCTTCATCAACTGCTCCTAATGCATCTGCAATGTTCTTCATCCTTGTTACATAATCTGAAAGGGATTGAGAGGCCTTCTTCTTGAATGTGGTAAACTCTGCCCACAAGGATGCCTTCCTTGACTTTATGGTGTTTTGGAAATGCTCCTCCAAAGCATTCCATATATCACTTGCACTTTCAAGACCTCTAATGTGAGGTAGCAAGTAGTCATTAACTCCCATATAGATAATACTCCTAGCTTGAGCATCTCTCTTCATCCTAGTCTTCAAATCTGACAATTCATCCCTAGTTGGAACACTAGGATCTCTGAACTGAAGCTTTTCCTCTTCACCTGTGATATAACCTATCAAGTCTTTGCTCATAAGATGAGCTTCCATCCTCATTGACCATGTTGGATAGTTCTCTCTATCCAATTTCTCTATCTGAAGAGAATCTCCCATCCTTTCTTCACGTGTGTATTAAATTCTTCAACTTTTATAAGAAATAAGTGTACCTTTGCTTCGAATGAAGTTCCTTTTGTCTTCCTTGATATCTTCTGACCTCCTTCTCAAGCTTTACTTTCAAGCTTTCACCTTTTGTATCTTCAAATGTTGAATTCTTTATAACTGCAGCAGTCAGGGTCCTCCTTTCTTCAATTTTGATGCTTGTTCCTCTGATACCGCTGATGGAGAGTGTTAATCTCCAAAAGAACAAGTTATCCTTGAAGTTAGAGCACCTTTATATCAAGAATAACTTAAAACCTTCACCAATTTGGATGATGAATACCCAACTACCAAAATCTTGAACAAACTGTGAAGAGGGTGTCTACACAGAAAGTCTATTGCACATAACTCATTCATTGACTTATCAAATGTGGAAAGTTTTTTATAAAACTTTGTACAAGGTGTTGGCTATAATTTGTGCACCTCCTCCAAGTTAAATCATTCCAAAAGACTTAGTAGATCTTGAGAAATGATCTCAACAAGTCACATATGTCTAAAACTATAGTTCTTAACAGTCGACTTTGACACCTATAACTTCTAAAGCTTGGTTCTCCCAAACTAGAACCCGTTTATGCAAATACTTACAGCCATAGATGGCTTACCTATCAACTTAGATTTTGACTCCTCATTTGTGCAAAACTTTACACTGTGCACTGAGAACTGACCATTTCTTTGACCATCAGGATTGTGCCTGTTTCAGAAGACACTCAACACTTCCTCACATATGAATGTTCCTACTCATAATTCTCACAGCCTGTTTACAATTAGGCTCTCATACTTTAACCATAGACTCGTTAACTATGGAATTAGACACATACAAAAGGATTCTTGAATTGATCAAGTACAGAAAGAGAACACAGAGAAAAATCGGGTGCAACTTTTCTTCATTACTCAAAAATTTTACATCTGGATGAGAGAGCTATCTTACTCACTTCACAAGTGTCTAATGACTTCTAATTCTCATCATTTCTTGTTCTCTAACACTCTCTCATATTTGCCCGGACAGTTTTCCTTGTATATATATAGGCAAATATGTACAAGCTCATAACCATACAAAAGTATAAATGAGCTAACTCTAAGTTAATGTACATATGTATACATATCTTCATTCTCTGAACATATACTTTCTTCATGCTTCATGACTTGATCTTTTCTTCAGTCTTTGACTTCAAAACTTCATCAAAACTTCAATTGTTGATCGCCTTGCACCAACAGATTGTAGGTTGGATGGTACCAACTACCCATTATGGGCATATATGATGCATCATATATTGCTAGCAAAAGGATTATAGAATATTGTGCAAGCTGTTGAAAAAATTCCTATGACACTTGCAAATACAGTTATTGAAGGTGATATAGATGGCGTTGAAGATGATGATCTTTGATTTCCTATTCGTGTTGTTGTTTCTACAACATCTATTGCAAAGAAACTTTGTTGGGATGACAAAGATTCTCAGGCATATGTATTGATAGCTTTGTCTATCAAATGTGCCATTATCCCTCACATTGGCTCCTGCAAAATAGCAATGGATCCTTGGGATACATGTACAACTTTATACTAGGAAAGAAATGAGGCTCATGTTGCTTAACTCAAAAAATAGTTAGAGAATTATCATATGAATGAAGGATATTCTATGGACAATTTTTTTTATGAAGATCAAAAATTTGAAGGAGTAATTAACTTCTATTGATGAAGTCTTGACACATAGTTCACTTGTGTAGATTGCTCTAATTGATCTTCTAGAATCATATCAAATTTTTGCTTCTACTCTTTGATTGATGATGAAAGGAAAGCCAAATGCCTTAACATTTGAGGAGTTAATCTTTGTTTTGTTGCAGGAAGAATAGTCCATGCAAAATAAGTCCATTATGTGTGTTGTAGATCAAGATTTCCTAGCTAGTTAGAAGGGCAAAGATAAATGGAGATCATCTACTAGTAAGCAGAAATTTTCTAATGCTACAGAGCTCAAGAAGGAAGAAGAAGATGAAAAGAAAACAGATAAGCAGAGACACTTTTGCAAATATTGTAAGGGAAATTATCATGTCATAAAGGGTGTCCAAAACTAGGTACAAAATAGGCAAAGAAGAAAGAGGTTGGAATGGTTATTGCAGAAGCCTCTACACCTAAAACAGAGTTTGCTAATCTTGTTCAGAATGAAGAATGGGCATTTACTACTATATGCAACTATGATCCATCTTCTCATGAGAAGTGTATGTCTATAATACACGCACATGCGCTAACGACTCCTCTTATCCTATAATGGGATTTGGTAAGATCATTTTGACTACTATTGATGGTATTTCTTTCAAATTGTGAGATGCTTTTGTATGTGCCAAAGATCAAGAAAAAATGTTGTTAGTTTTAGCATTATCCAAGATTGGCTAGGTTGTCAAATTTGAGATAAAAAATGTACGATTCATGGTCTCTCAAATGGTGATTTTATTGTTTCTTTTGGCATTTTATGTCATGGGTTTATAATCTCATCGATTGTGCAAAATATGGGAATGATTTAGCATGTGGAGTTCAAGATTCTCAAGCGCAAATTTCTGGCATGCATCCTTTGGTCATCTAAACTTTGCTAGTTTTCTACCTCAAAAATTTGAAATGGTGTCCTCTCTGCCCAGACATGAGAAACCTTTTTAACATGTCTATGAAGGCCATATTTTGGGAAAAATGTGGCATTCCTCCTTCCCAAAAGATGGTTCAATTTGAGCTCCTCATAAATTGGAGCTAGATCATAGTGGTGTTTGTGGTCCTATGCAAAATCCTTCTTTTGGGAACTACCTGTACTTCATGACCTTTATTGATGATTTCTCCAATTATGCATGGGTGTATCCATTGCAAGCAAAATTCGAAGTGTTTATGTGCTTCTAATAGGTTTATTTTTATGGTTGAAAATCCATGAGCATGTAAATTGGGCAACCTCATTTTTTATCAAGGGGGGAATATATGTCTTTTGATTTTAATGCATTTTTGGATGAGCATGTTATAAAACATCAGTGTACCATGCCATATAGACCTCAACAAAATGGAGTTGTTGAAAGAAAGAATAGGTCTCTCATGGAGATGGCATGGTGTATGGTAAAAAATGTGGCTTTACCACATAGCTTTTGGCTTATGGTTGTTATGTGTGGAGCATATGTACTTTATAGGTGTCCCACCAAAGCACTACAATCTATCACTCTATATGAGGCTTGGCATGGTTGCAAGCCATCTGTTGCTCATTTGCGTGTGTTTGGTTGTCAGGCATATTTAGTGCTTGAGCAACACAAGAAATTGGATGATAAAGCAATGAAATGTATTTTTGTTGGGTATAGTTCTGAAATCAAAGGCTATCCCTTGTATGATCCACTAACTAAATGCATTTTGTTTAGCCATGATGTTGTTTGTGGAAGATGCAATTCAGCCATTACTTTCATGTACCAAGGAGACTTTAGTTAGCTCTAGGGATGTGTATGACACTTTGCTACCTCTTTTTACAGGTGGATAGTTGGGTGTTGGTCCAAATGAGGCAATTTCTTAGCCTTTATAGGTTCCACATGATGATGCAGATCATTCCATTTATGATGTACACTTACATGACGCACTTGTTGATGAGAGGGCTTATATAGAGGAGGCAAAAAATATGCCTAAATTGTTGATGCAAACTTTGAGAAATAGAAAATTAGATGGACATCTATCATATCATACTCTTTTATGCTCTCATAGTGCTTCCTTTGCATCAGATTACTATGCAATGGTTGCCTCTAGTCTTTGTGATGAGAATGAGCCTGTTTATTTTGATGAAGCGCAAAATTCAAAAATTTGGGTAGCTGTTAAGGAATCAGTATATGATGCTATTATGAAGAATGGTATGTGCTCTTTATGTGATTTTCCTCTAGGCAAAAAGGCCATTGGCAGTGAATGGGTATACAAGCTAAAATGTAAGCCTGATGGAACAATTGACATGTATAAGGCTATACTTGCTGTAAAAGGATATGCTCAAGGGAGAGGCATTGATTTTGAAGAGACCTTTGCACGCACATACCGAATGACCATTGTTCGTATCATGTGTGCACTTGGAGCTCATCATGGTTGGAATGCACATCAGTTGGAAATTAAAATTGTATTTCTGAATGGTGACTTACATGAAGAAGTGTATGTATCTTAGCCCCCTAGTTTTGTGCAGAAAGGGCATGAAAACAAATGTGCATACTGAATATGGTTTGAAGCAAGTAGCATGTGCTTGATATGAAAGGATACATGCCTACTTGATTGCACATGGTTTTGAGAACATGCCAGTTGAGATCACCTTATATGTTAAGCATGTAGATGATGAACTTCTGATCATCGTTATGTATGTTGATGTTTTAATCCTAGTCATTAGTCATAATGAAAAGTGTATTGTTGAATTTGAGGTTGATTTGCATCTGTGTTTTGAGATGTCAGATTTGTGCATTTGCATCATTATTTGGCAGTTCACTTTATGCAAGTTGATGGGGGAAAAGCTTTGTGTCAAACAAACAATATTGACACACTAATGTACTGTTTTGGCCTTGAAGATTGCAAAGCTATTGCCACTCCTATGGAAATAGGTTTATGGTCGAGTCTTCGTGATGTTGGAGATGCATTTGATGTTTTTCTCTATCAGCAGGTTGTTGGATGCTTGATTTACTTATGCACAACTTGCAATCACCTTAACACTGATTGGATGTCATCTCAATTTTTCAAGGATGTGGAGACAATGACCCCAAAACTGTAAAACTCAGATTTCATATTTTATTTTTCATTTTTTTATTTTATTTTATTTTTAACCCCCGTGGAAGGAAAAAAAACATTCTATATATCTATATTTTTTTTATTTTTCTTGGTCCAATGCTTTTGGCTCTAGATTGTATCTCGGATGGCCCATTTTTTCAAACTTGAGGTCATTTTCATGTCTTTTGGCACCTCTGAACTCATTTTTTTACTTAATTTTTCCAAAATCCCAACTTTTCTCTAAATTTTTGTCAAAACCCACATGTTTTGAGCACATTTATCACGTGTTTTTCATTACACACATGGTCCACATTGTTGGTGCAGGGCAATCAACAATTGAAGTTTTAATGATGGTTTGGAAGTCAAGGACTGAAGAAAAGTTCAAGTTATAAAGCATGGAGGAAGTGCATATTCAGAAGATGAAGATGTGTACACATATGTACATTAATTTAGAGATAGCTCATATATATCTTTTGTATGGTCATAAGCTTGTACATATGTGGCTATATATATAAGTAAAAAGTCGGAGCAAATATGAGAGAGCATGTGAATAGAGAAATTGGTAGTTGTATGAGTCATTAGACATCTTAGAAGTGAGTAGAATCTCTCTCATCACTCAGTTCTAAAATTCCTTCAGGAATGAAAGAAAATTGTGCCCGATGTTTCTGTGCATTCTCCTTTTGTGCTTGATCATTTCAAGAATCCTTTTGTAGATGTCTAAGTCCATAGTTAATGAGTCTATGGTTAAAGTTTGAGAGCCTAATTGTAAACAGGCTATGAGAATTATGAGTAGGAACATTCATGTGTGAAGAAGTGTTCACTGTTTCGTGAAACAGGCGTAATCTCGATGGTCAATGATTTGATCATTTCTCAGTTCAGAGGTTAAAGTTTTGCATGAGTAAGGAGTCAAAATTTAAGTTAGAAGGTAAGCCATCTATGGCTAAAAACATTTGTATAAACGGGTTCTAGATTGAGAGAATCAAGTGTTAGAAGTTACAGGTGTCTGAATCGACTTTTCAAAAGAGCAGTTTTAGACATAGGTAACTTGTTGAGATCATTTCTCAAAATCTACTGAACCTTTTGGAGTGATTCAACTTGGAGAAGGTGCGCACACTGTAGACGACACCTTATGCAAAGTTTCATAAAAAACTTTACACAATTGATAAGTTAATGAGAGAGATATGTGCAACAGACCTTTTGTGTAGTCATCTCCTTCACAGATTTTTTTCAAAATCTTTATAATTGATCATTGATCCTTTAAAATTGGTGAAGGTTTGAGTTATTCTTGTTATAGAGGTGCTCTAACTACAAGAGTAGCTTGTTCTTTTGGAGATTAACACTCTCCATCAGTGGTATCAGAGCAGGAAGCATCAGAATTGAAGAAAGGAGGATCCCGACTGCTGTAGTTATAAAGAATTCAACATCTGAAGGTTCAGAAGGTGAAAGCTTGAGGGCAAAGTTTGAGAAGGAGGTAATACGACATCAAGGAAGACAAAAGGAACATTATTCGAAGTTAAGGTATATCTATTACTCATAAAGTTTGAAGAATTCAATATACAAGTGAAGAAAGGATGGGAGATTCTCTTCAAATAGAGAAGTTTTCATATCGTACTCGTTTAGGCTCTCGTAGTGCCTCTTTTGCATCAGTTTGCTATGCTATGGCTGCCTCTAGTCTTCGCAATGAAACTGATTCTGTTTTGTTTGATGAAGCACAAAATTCTGAACATTGGATGGTTGCAATGCAATCTGAATATGATGCTATCACGAAAAATGGTACCTGGTCTTTATGTGACTTGCCTCTTGACAAGAAGGCCATTGGCACTAAGTGGGTATACAAGCTGAAGTGTAAACTGTTGAAATGAAAGAAAACAACTCCTAATCTACTATTAATTGTTGATATATTTAGGTAGTGATGTGTGTGAACACTCTAGGACCGCCGGGGCAATTTTTTCCCTCTTTAGGAGGTTTTTTTCCCCCGGCTTGTATATACGCCTATTGCCCTAATGGGCTACTTATCTTTGTACATTCTCTAGTAATACATTCAGTCTTGTGTGTTGTGCTCCAAGCTTCTTCTTCTTCCTTGTGCTGTTCGCGTGCTTCCGCAGACGTCTATCTCCAACAATTGGTATCAGAGCCGGTCGTCGCTTCTTCTAGGGCGCCGTCGACACTCCTCCGTTTGCAGTCTCAGATTCACATGAAATTTGGTGAGCATACTCAGGGTGTTTCCGAGATCAAAACAACTTCGCTTTGTGGTGCCGAAATCGCGATCTGAGCTCGTTTCGGCCTCCGAACGCACTATCGCAGCGCTTGTGTAGGCTATTTCGTCCTTTTGTGCCAAAGGTATATACCAATTTCTGTTCGCCAGTTTAAGCGTCTCGAAGTCTTCGACAGGTCTAGCAGAACTCGTCTGGGCAGTTCTGTTCAACTTTTTGAGATACAGTCAATTTTCTGCATCAAGGTATTTTAGTCACCGGTCATGGCTGAAAGCAGTGATGTATTCCGTATGTTGGCTGTTGAGGATAAGTTGGATGGTACCAACTACCCATTATGGGCTTATATGATGCGACATGTACTGGTTGCAAAAGGATTGTGGAACATTGTGCAGGGTGTTGAAAGACGTCCTGTTACACTTGTAACGACAGGTACTGCAAATACAGGTGTTGGAGCTGATGAAGATGGTGTCGAAGATGATATTCCGCAGATTCCTGTTCGTGCTGCTGTTTCTGTTGCACCTACTGCAGAGCAGATTCGTTGGGATGGCAGAGATGCCCAGGCACATGCATTGATAGCCTTGTCTGTCAAACGTGCCATTATTCCTCACATTCGCTCTTGTAGAACAGCAAAGGATGCTTGGGATACACTTACCACTTTGTACCAGGCTAGGAATGAGGCTCGTGTTGCTTACCTCTGAAAACAGTTGGAGAGTGAGCACATGAATGAAGGTGATTCTATGGACAGTTTTCTTACAAAGATCAAAGACCTGAAGGAACAATTGATTTCTGCTCATGAGGTTATACCAGATAGCTCACTTGTGCAGACCGTTCTGAAAGGTCTTCCTGATTCATATCAGAGTTTTGCCTCTACTCTTCGGTTGATGATGAAAGGCAATCCGAATGCCTTGTCATTTGAGGAATTAGTCTCTGTTCTGTTGCAGGAAGATCAGTCCAGGCAGAACAGGTCCATTATGCGTGTTGCAGATCAAGCTTTCCTGGCTAGTCAGAAGGGCAAAGGAAAATGGAGCTCTTCTACTAGTAAGCAGAAATCTACAAATGCTGCACAATCAAAGAACCAGGATAAAGATGAAAAGAAATCAGAAAAGCTGAAATTGTTCTGCAAGTACTAAAGGAAATGATCATATTATAAAGTACTGTCCAAAACTGGCTGCTAAAGAGGCAAAGAAGAAAGAGGCTGGAATGGTTGTTGCAGAGGCCTCTACACCAAAAACAGAGTCTGCAAATCTTGTGCAGGAAGAAGAATGGGCGTTTACTACTGTCTGCAGTTTTGACCCATCTTCTCATGATCAGTGCATGTCTGCAGTAGACTCAGATGTTTGGTACTTTGACAGTGGGGCGACCAAACATATTACCTCGCAGCGCAGTTTCTTCTCTTCACTCAAGCCTGCTGCTACAGGGAATACTGTCACATGCGCCAATAACTCCTCTTATCCTGTTATGGGAGTTGGTAAGATCATTCTGACTACTGCTGATGGTAGTTCTTTCACTTTGTCAGATGCTTTATTTGTGCTAGGGATCAAAAAGAACCTGTTATCAGTTTCTGCATTAGCCAAGATTGGCTTTGGTTGTGAAATTCGTTGATGACAGGTGTACAGTCCATGATCTCTCAAATGGCGATGTGATTATTGCTTCTGGCATTTTATGTCGTGGGCTGTATAAGCTCATAGACTATGAAAGATCTGTGAATGATTCGGCATGTGCAGTTCATGATTCTCAGGCTATGTCAGATGCAAAGCTTTGGCATGCACGCTTTGGTCATCTGAATTTTGCTAGTTTGTTACGCCTGCAGAAATCTGAAATGGTGTCCTCTTTGCCCAAACTTGAGGCACCTAGAAAACATGTTTGTGAAGGCTGTATTTTGGGCAAAATGCAGCGTTCTTCCTTTCCAAAAGATGGTTCAGTTCGGGCTACGCAGAAATTGCAGCTTGTACATAGTGATGTCTGTGGTCCTATGCAGACACCCTCTTTTGGAAATTACCTTTACTTCGTGACTTTCATTGATGATTTTTCCAGGCATGCATGGGTATATCCACTCAAAAGCAAAGTCCGAAGTGTTCATGTGCTTCAAACAGTTTTTGGTTTTGGCTGAAAATCTGTCAGTATGTAAAATGGGCACCCTCCGTTCTGATCGAGGGGGGGAATATATGTCTTCAGATTTTAATGCATTTCTGGCTGAACGTGGGATAAAACACCAGTGTACAGTGCCGTATACACCTCAACAGAATGGAGTTGCTGAACGAAAGAACAGGTCACTCATGGAGATGGCGAGGTGCATGGTCAAAAGTCAGGCTTTACCACATAGTTTTTGGCTTGAGGCTGTCATGTGTGCAGCATATGTACTGAACAGGTGTCCCACTAAAGCGTTGCAGTCTATCACTCCATATGAGGCTTGGCATGACCGCAAGCCATCTGTTGCTCATCTGCGTGTTTTTGGTTGTTTGGCATATGCATTAGTGCCTGAACAACATCGCAGAAAATTGGATGATAAGGCAGTAAAATGTATTTTTGTTGGGTACAGTTCTGAAAGTAAAGGCTATCGTCTGTATCATCCACAGACTAAACGCATTCTAGTTAGCCGTGATGTTGTCTTTGTGGAAGATGCTATTCAGCCATTGCTTTCATGTACTAAGGAGACATCTGTTAGCTCCAAAGACATGT
This sequence comes from Ceratopteris richardii, assembly GCA_020310875.1. NCBI lineage: Eukaryota > Viridiplantae > Streptophyta > Polypodiopsida > Polypodiales > Pteridaceae > Ceratopteris > Ceratopteris richardii. The sequence continues at coordinate 125,760,396 of CM035424.1, forward strand.
ATGATACTTTGATGCCTCTTTTTACAGGTGGATAGGCTAGTGCTGGTCCTAATGAGGCAACTTCTCAGCCTTTGCAGGTTTCGTATGATGATGCAGATCATTCCATTTCTGATGCAGATTTACATGATGCACTTGTTGATGACAGAGCTGATATTGAGCAGGCAAAAACTATGCCAAAATGGCTGGTGCAAACTTTGCGTGATAGCAAATTAGATGCACCTTTGTCATATCGTACTCGTTCAGGCTCTCATAGTGCCTCCTTTGCATCAGATTGCTATGCTATGGCTGCATCTAGTCTTTGTGATGAGAATGAGCCTGTTTCTTTTGATGAAGCACAAAATTCAGAAAATTGGATGGCTGCTATGCAATCTGAATATGATGCTATAATGAAGAATGGTACATGGTCTTTATGTGACTTGCCTCCTGGCAAGAAGGCCATTGGCACTAAGTGGGTATACAAGTTGAAGCGTAAACCTGATGGTACAGTTGACAGGTATAAGGCTAGGCTTGTTGCAAAGGGTTATGCACAGGAAAGAGGCATTGATTTTGATGAGACCTTTGCACCTACATGCCGTATGACTACTGTTCGCAGCATTTGTGCACTTGTAGCCCATCATGGTTGGAATGTACATCAGTTGGACATTAAAACAGCATTTTTGAATGGTGACTTGCATGAAGAAGTGTATGTTTTCCAGCCCCGTGGCTTTGTGAAGAAAGGGCATGAAATCCAGGTTTGCAGGTTAAAGAAGGCATTATATGGTTTAAAGCAAGCACCACGTGCTTGGTATGAGAAGATACATGCCTATCTGATTGCACATGGTTTTGAGATCAGTCCAACTGAAAGCACCTTATATGTTAAGCGTGCTAATGATGTGCTTCTGATCATTGTTGTCTATGTTGATGACATGCTGCTCACTGGTCCTATTGAGACACATATTGCTGATTTTAAGGCTGATTTGCATGCCTCATTTGAGATGTCTGATTTGGGGCATTTGCATCACTATTTGGGCATTCAGTTTATGCATGTTGATGGTGGAATGGCTTTGTGTCAAACGAAATATATTGACACGTTATTGCAGTGTTTTGGCCTTGAAGACTGTAAGCCTATTGCCACTCCTATGGAGACAGGTTTACGATTGAGTCTTCATGATGCTGGAGATGCATTTGATGCTGTTCTCTATCAGCAAGCTGTTGGATGCTTGATTTACTTATGCATTACTCGGCCAGATATTCAGTTTGCTGTCTCACAGATGAGCAGGTTTATGCATTGCCCAGGAGTCACGCATTGGAAAGCGGTTAAGCGCATCTTTCGCTACTTGAGTGGTACTCGACTACTTGGGTTGTTTTATCCCAAGGGGGGATCACTACCGCCAGATATGCATGCTTTTTCTGACTGAGATTGGGCTGGTTGCTATGACACTCGTGTGTCCACCAGTGGTTTTTGCTTCATGCTTGGTAGCTCATGTATATCTTGGTTGAGCAAGAAGCAGCCTACTGTGGCCACTTCGAGTTGTGAGGCTGAGTATAGGGAAGCTTTCACAGCGACTGTTGAGTGTGTGTGGCTCAGACGCCTTATGGCTGATTTGGGTGTTGGCCAGTCTTCTGCCACCACCATCTTCACTGACAGTCAGAGCGCATTGGCAGTTGCGAGGAACCCTGTGTTCCATGCTCGCACTAAGCACATTGAGGTGCATTATCACTATGTCAGGGAGAGGTTCTCTGCTGGGGAGATCAGTTTGGCATATGTGCCCACGCAGGAGAACATTGCAGACCTTTTCACGAAGGCTGTGCCTAGGGAGAAGTTTGAAGCCTTCCGCAAAGCTTTGGGCTTACTTCCTTTTGTGGAGTGATTTCCACATAGCTTGGCACTTCCTTATACATGAGTGCCAGCTCCTTGTTCACCGCATCACTCCCAGGGGGGATTTGTTGATATATTTAGGTAGTGATGTGTGTGAACACTCTAGGACTGCCGGGGCACTTTTTTCCCTCTTTAGGAGGTTTTTTTCCCCTGGCTTGTATATACGCCTATTGCCCTAATGGGCTACTTATCTTTGTACATTTTCTAGTAATACATTCAGTCTTGTGTGTTGTGCTCCCAGCTTCTTCTTCTTCCTTGTGCTGTTCGCGTGCTTCCGCAGACGTCTATCTCCAACATTAATCACACATTAATCAAACTAAGGAGGAAGGAACAAAAGATAAGCAAACATGATGAATGAAATAAATTGAAATGAACTTATAAAGAATGCTCTATGAGCATGGAGACTCCATGAGGAGTGGGAGCACACTCTTGGCAATGAGCTAGAGTGGAATGACTTGTGTGGAGTGAAGGGAGGCCTTGTTTATATGGAGTTTGGGAGAATTCCCTTGCATGTGGGATAAGTGAACTTGCATGAGAATGAAACTAGATTTGGACAAAAGGGTGGAGCATGGAACACTCAACACCCCCCCTCCATGTGATGACCCTTTTGTTTTTAATATGGGGGACTAGTGACATATGGGATCACTTAGTCCATATGGTTTTTAGGATCTAAGGACATATGGGATCCTTAGACATAACTTGGACATATGGGATCCAAGTGTGGGACATATGGCATCCCTAGGATCTTGGGACATATGGGATCCCAAGACATATACTTGGACATTTGGGATCCAAGTGGTTTTTAATGGGATCTACGGACATATGGGATCCCTAGACATGTACAAGGGTTTACATCATGGGGTAGGTAGTCTTTATGGAACCATTTTCCACCTCCTTTTGCTTTGTGTTCTTTGTTGATGTCTTTTGGATCCATCGATGGGATCTTTGGTAGGGCCTTCTTCCTTCTTGCAGACTCCTTGTTGTTGGTGTAGCCTTTGTCTTGTTAGCTTTATGGCCTTATAGTGGGCTTTGAGTGTCATTTGTTCAAGCCATAGGGAAGGTCTTACCACTTTGTTGTGGCAGTGTCTAATCCCTTTACATGGGGCTTGTGGTGTACAAAATAATGACTTTATCTTGATTTAATGTGATATCGCTGAGATGAGCTGGGGAACATTTTTGGCAGCATTTGCACACACTTTGTAAGTCGATGAGAATGCAGAGATTGATCCTATGTTCGTGTGTATAAACAAACACAACCGTCTGACAAGCCATGTGTCTCATAAACTACCCATACCCCTTTTTAGCAAATAGTACCGTGAGTATATCATCATCGCTTGCGTCATAAGAAATTAGGCAGATATTTTGAATCAGCCTACTACGTGGCACAAGGTTTTTTCCTATGTCTAGAAATGCACAATTAAGGCAGTGGACCTTATTATTTTCCTCGTCATATCTGTAGCTATGCATCTCAGAGCTAGCGCTGCAGCTTCCTTGGCTGTTGGCGTGCCTTCCCCGAGGATCTTCACCAACAGGATCACAACACCCTCTTCGACGATGGTGCACCTCAGCCGATCATTATCATGGGCAAGTAATCTCAGAGAGGACGTAGCTTCCTCCTTCTGCTCTTCTGTGCCCCATTCGAGGATTGCAATATTTTCCCAAAAGAGGCACATCATTTTCTGTGCATCCTTCAGATTATAGCTAGTTGCATACAGAGAATTGCATGCAGAGAACGGATTCTTTGCAGGCTTACAGGAAGTCTACGTCCATCTATCTTCTTCCTCTGCTTCCTCGATACAGAATGGTGCCATTGCTCAGTAATCAACATAGGTGCAGGTGTCATTAAACGAGTTGTCCAGTCGCTCTAGGCCATGTATTCATGTGCGTATTGAACTTATTGTAGTTGTTGCTATGCCAGAGATGATTGATCACACCCCCACCTCTTGCATCTTCTCTCCCATGCTGCAATGATTGAACTGTTAGCTTCAGACCATCAAGAGTTTCATCGCTGATGCTTGTTAGTTCACCATCAATAGATTTGACCAGACTCGGGTGGACATCAGAGACAAGCTTGATATCATCCATGTTTAGAACGCAGCAAAGCTCATGAATGGTCTTCAGATAAGTGGTAACTCTCTGAAGCCTCTCAGCCTTTTCATTTTGGAGGGCCTGCAGATGAGTATGATACTCTTCTGGCCTCTCTACTGACAAATCCTGCTCCACATTTGTAGCAAATACAGCTGCATCTCTTATTTGTGAGGAACCAGCAATTTCAATTATTATACTTTGAATTTGATCCTTTACATCTGCAAACTGCTTAAGCCAATCTGACTTCTTCTTTCGAAGATGCTCCAGCTATGGATGTACAGCTACAAGCTGTTCTTTTAATGTTGAAGCGCTTCCCTTCTGATTCTTTTGCAATGAGCGCTCTCCTAGGGCAGATAGCAAAGACGAAATTTCTGCTTCTGTGTCAATAATAGCTTGGTAAAGGCAAGCCTACAATGGCACTCTCCTCGGGCATCTGGATGGCTTGGTTTAGAGGGATTATGAGCGGTCCCTTCCACTCATGCTGATCAAAATAGTGTGCCTCATGAAGACCCTAATCTGTGTGCGTATTTGGCCATCTTACCAAAGGCCCAACCTGTTGTGAACATCACGTATGTGACGACATCGAGGTGCTATTTGATTCGATCCTGATCGAGTGCTGAGAAGCACTGTTTATTGCAGATGGTAGTGCTTTGAGCACTTTAATCTACATAATAAAATAAAAGATGCTCTATGATGCAAATTATGCTGAGCTAACAATGCATTGTTCACAAAATTGATGATTATAAGCAACAGAAACCAAAATGTAAAACTGCTAATGATTTTTAGAGATGTGAGGGTGGGAGGGAAGAGACAAAAACTGTTGAAAAAAAAACACTCTTATTAGAAGGATGAAATATGGAATGAAGGAAACGGTAAATAAGAATGAAATCCATACGTTCTACAAAAGAGAGGAACAAAACAACCTATGCTCTGATACCATGTTGAAATGAAAGAAAACAACTCCTAATCTACTATTAATCACACATTAATCAAACTAAGGAGGAAGGGACAACAGATAAGCAAACATGATGAATGAAATAAATTGAAATGAACTTACAAAGAATGCTCTATGAGCATGGAGACTCCATGAGGAGTGGGAGCACACTCCTGGCAATGAGCTAGAGTGGAATGACTTGTGTGGAGTGAAGGGAGGCCCTGCTTATATGGAGTTTGGGAGAATTCCCTTGCATGTGGGATAAGTGAACTTACATGAGAATGAAACTAGCTTTGGACAAAAGGGTGGAGCATGGAACACTCAACATAAACTTGATGGAACAGTTGACAGGTATAATGCTAGCCTTGTTGCAAAGGGTTATGTATAGGAAAGAGGCATTGATTTTGATGAAACCTTTGCTCCTACTTGTGGAATGACTACTGTTCGTAGCATCTGTGCACTTATAGCTCATCATGGTTGGAATGCATAAGTTGGACATTAAAACAACATTTTTGAATGGTGACTTGCATGAAAAAGTGTATGTTTTTCAGCCCTATGGCTTTGTGCAGAAAGGACATGAAAACCAGGTGTGCAAGTTAAAGAAGGCATTATATGGTTTAAAGCAAGCACCACATGCTTGGTATGAAAAGATACATGCCTATCTGATTGCACATGGTTTTAAGAATAGTCCAACTCAAAGAACCTTTTATGTTAAGCATGCTAATGATGTGCTTCTGATCATTGTGGTGTATGTTGATGACATGCTGCTCACTGGCCCTCATGACACGCATATTGCTGACTTTAAGGCTGATTTGCATGCCTCATTTGAGTTGTTTGACTTGGGGCATTTGCATCACTACTTGGGCATTCAGTTTATGCAAGTTGATGGTGGAATGGCTTTGTGTCAAATGAAATACATTGACACATTATTGTAGCGTTTTGGCCTTGAAGACTCTAAGCCTATTGCAACTCCTATGGAGACAGGCTTATGATAGAGTCTTCATGATGCCTGAGATGCATTTGATGTTGTTCTCTATCAGCAAGCTGTTGGATGCTTGATTTACTTATGCATTACTTGGCTAGATATTCAGTTTGCTGTCTCATAGACGAGCAAGTTTATGCATTGCCCAGGTGTCAAGCATTGGCAGGTAATTAAGCACATCTTTCGCTACTTGAGTGGTACCCGACTGCTTGGATTGTTTTGGGGGGTATCACTACTGCCAGATTTGCATGTTTTTTCTGATAGTAATTGGGCTGGTTGCTATGACACTGGTGTGTCCAACAGTGATTTTTGCTTCATGCTTGGTAGCTCATGTATATCTTGGTTCAGCAAGAAGCAACCTACTATGGCCACTTCCAGTTGTGAGGCTGAGTATAGGGCAACCTTCATAGTGACTGTTGAGTGTGTGATGCTCAAACTCCTTATGGCTGATTTGGGTGTTGGTCAGTTTTCTGCCACCACCATCTTCACTGACAATCAGAGCGCATTGGCCATTGCGAGGAGCCCTATGTTCCATGCTTGCACTAAGCACATTGAGCTGCATTATCAGTATGCCAGGGAGAGGTTCTTTGCTAGGGAGATCAGCTTGGCATATGTGCCTACGCAGGAGAACATTTTAGACCTTTTTACGACGGCTCTGCGTAGGGAGAAGTTTGAAGCTTTCCGTAAAGCTTTGGGCTTACTTCCTTTTGTGGATTGATTCCACATAGCGTGGCACTTCCTTATACATGAGTGCCAGCTCCTTGTTCATCGCAGCACTCCCAGGGGGGATTTGTTGATATATTTAGGTAGTGATGTGTGTGAACACTCTAGGACCATCAGGGCACTTTTTTCCCTCTTTAGGAGGTCTTTTTCCCCTGGCTTGTACATACGCCTATTGCCCTAATGGGCTATTTATCTTTGTACATTCTAGTAGTAATACATTCAGTATTGTGTGTTGTGCTCCAAGCGTCTTCTTCTTCCTTGTGCTATTTGCATGCTTCCGTAGATGTCTAACTCCAACAAGAATGCCATTGGTACTGAGTGGGTTTACAAGATTAAAAGAAAGTCAAATGATACTTTTGATTGCTACAAAGCTAGTATAGCTACAAAAGGTTATGTGCAAAAATATGGCATTGATTATGATAATACTTTTGCATGTACTTCACACATGACTACCATTCATTCTATGATTGCATTGGCTAACCATTATGGTTGGAAAGTGCATCAATCGGATATAAAAACAACTTTCTTGAATGTACATTTTTGAGAAGAGATTTATGTGAAACAAGCCTCTAGATTTGCCATCAAAGGTCAAGAGCATATGGTTTTCCACTTGTGTAAGGCTTTGTATGGACTTAAGAAAGTTCCACATGCATGGTATGACAAGATACACACTTGATTGCTCTTGGTTTTACATGTAGTCCAATTGAAAGCACACTTTATGTATGCAAAGATGTGGCTGATCTTATAATACTTGTTCTTTATTTTGATGACATTCTCTTGACTAGGTCATGTGATGAGAGAATTTGCATGCTTATGGCTGATTTGTTGTCAATCAATATATTTTGGAACACACTCTTGGTAGAAAAACACAACCCAATGGAATTTTAAATGCAAGGGAAAGTACTCAAAATCTTGTCCCCAAATTCGATGTTAGTATTTCGAAACTAACACCTCCATTCGAGGATTGACAGTGTACAGCTATCTATCAATTGTTGAGCCGGTTCAATGGTATCATTGTGTTTCCATAGAAACAATTCAGTCAAAACATTTTGTGTTTATAGAAAAGGGTTCCAAGGCGTTCAAAAATCAATAAAGGATCCACTTGAATCTTTTGGGACACACAAACTGTAACTTAAACCTCGATCATAAAAATGTGAACATGAAACCACCTATACTTTTATTGATAAATTACTTCCTAGATTGTTGTCCTGAGCATTTGATGTGAATAATAAAGCAATACACAAGCTGTGTAACTTAAATGAGATCGCATATCCAGAATTCCATAATATAACACTTCATCTATGATTCTATCTTCACACACACACACACACATACATACATATATTATACTCGCTCTATTTATTCATGAACCAAAAAGCCCACATATCCTGATAGGCATTTAGTACATTCTTGCACGCCGCCAACCAATAAAGAAACCAGAGCTTCACAAGAATTAGTGAGGATTGGAAGTGGGCGGCCGGAATCAGACAAAACGACTCTATCTGGTTTCCGATACATGGCATCCGGAGTGTGGAGTCGTGGAACATTCAAAATGCCAAGAAGTTATGGAACAAAGGATTCAAAAAATGGAAACACCTCTGGAAACATGACACCAACAGCTGGATCAACTTCGAGGATATTGACCCTCGCATAAACATCTCCTACGAAGAATGGAACACTTTGCAAAGCAGATGCCTCGCTTGGGATCGTCACAAGACTCGCCTTCTCATGGGACACGACACACCGAACTCGCTTGGGCTCAAATGGCACAATGGAAACAGCCTACTCAAAATCCCGAACATCAAAGAAACGGCTGACCTCCAGATCAGCCTCAACAAGAAGTGGTGCCTGTCTTGGACGCGGCTTCGGTGGGACATGAAATTCATGGGTATCTGGCACCCACTTATAGAGATTAAGAAGTCTGTCCTCTTATGGCAAATTCTTCATCGAGGAATTTGGACCAACCATAAGGCTAGCAAACTTTGTGGGATCCCTCCATGGTGCAAACGCTGCCACCGTGCTATCGAAGATGTCCCACACATCTTCCTTACTTGCCCCAACTCCTACAGAATCTGGCAGACGGTTGGAATGAAAATCAGACTTCAAAAACAGCTTAGTTGGAAACAAGTCCTTTTGGGAGAAGCGATCGGCTGCTCTGCGACACTCTGGAATGCAATCAGAGGGGAAGTCCTGTGGAAAATTTGGCGGGAGAGGTGTGCTCTCAACTTCGGCGATCCCCCCAAGGAGTGGTCGATTGAGAAATCACTATTCCTCCTTGGCAAAAGGATTGTTAACAGTAAGAAATCCCCCCCCTTCAGGCACCATCAAGTCCTCCTTTTGATCAACAACAAGCTCAAACCCAAGTGGGCCCCGCATGAGGGCGACGAGAGGGTGATTAACCTTCTCTGTAATGCAACCTAGGATTCAATCAAGCTTCCCCTGCTTTGTGGGATTTGGGGGGTCCCGTGGGTACTAGTCCCCTTCTATTGTACCTTTGTTTCTTAATTTAATTCAAGTCCGGGAGAGTAGGCTATTGCCGAACTTCCTTTATATAAAAAAAATAAAGAAACCAGAGAAAGATAACATACCTCCAGCACATTTTTTAAGATGCTGAGCTGAAGCTCCTTCTTCAAGCAAATATTGTATAATATCAAGCAAATATTATGAATAGTTTTAAATTACAAGAAATACAAAGAGTAACAAAAAGAATGAATTGGCGCAGCAGAGCCCACTCTACAAAAGCCATAGCTGTAAAGTCTGAGGATTCCTCGCAGCTCTCCTACATAGATAAGCAGAGCCCCAAAGGGATCGTGCTAAGTGATACACAGAGTAGGTATCCATGCAGCCAACTCATTAAGATCATGCATTTAGATAATGAGTTGTGCGGCTGCTTAAATTGAGGATCCAAAAAATAGAAGATGCCAAACCCAATCATGAGTCCACACAATACTAAATGAATTCTTATCTGTGATCATTCACAAAATATTCTCTTACAAGTGGATCTTATACCAATCTATAAGTCTAAATGTAACCCAAATTAACTCTCTACCCAAATTAACTTCAACAATACAAACTTTTATCTCAACTATATATTTGTGTATGTGGGTGGGTACAAAATTAGGTTCAAGGAGCCAAACAAATAAGGGGAGTAATGAAAAAATGGCAAGGTTCCAAAGCCCAAAGTGTGCTTCTCAAGATAGGGGAACAAGCCGTGAGTGTGCATAAAGATAGGTATGTATATATGTGTGTATGTATGTCTCTAATTATGTATGTGTGTGTATGTATGTATGTATGTATGTATGTATGTATTAATATTTGTATATATTTATGCATTTATGTATGTAATGTATCTATGAATGTATGAATTTATGTATGTATGCATGTATGTATTTATGTACACATGTATGTATGTACGTATGTATGCATGCATATATGCAAGTACATATGTATGTATATATGTATATATATATGGATGTATGTATGTATGTGTATATGTATGTATGCATATGTATATATATATATATATATATATATATATATATATATATATATATATATATATATATATATATATATATATATATATGTGTGTGTGTGTATATATGTGTGTGTATGTATGTATTTATATACACACACATACATACTTCATATATACATACATACATGCAACTCATAAAAACTATGCATACTTGTTGGCATACAAGGCCAAGGCCAAGCTAGACGAAGTACACACAAAAGGTGCGAAAGTATGTAAAGCATGGGAAGAATGGTGTGTATGGAGATAAATGGTAATGTAATGATTCATATTATTTTTACAACTCAAAACAATAATTTTCATCACTACACTTGTACATAAAAAACCCATTTTTGTAATTGGATGCTCCATTTTGTGGAAGTGGAGGAGTCCTCAAGTTTGAGGAGCTTAGTTAGAGTCTAGATACTATTTTTCATATTTTTTGAGCTCATTAGGTCCCCCAATTTATGTATAAAACCTAATCTTGAACCATGCCAGACATTGTGTTTGAAATTGGCTAGAGCTAGTGAAAACTATAAAAAGAGCTTGAGAGCTCATTTGAGAGGTTAGACTTTTGAAGCTAGTTATTTTAGGAAAGGAAGCTTGTACTGTGATTGAGAAATATTGAATAGAAGTAATCTCCTTCCATTGCTTATATTCTTTGTCTCCACCTTGTTTGTGCGTGTGTGCATCTTGAGTGCTTCTCACTTTCAGCTTCACTTACATCACTCACTCACAATCATCATATCATCATCATGTCTCCATGGATTGACAATTAGGAGGTGAAGCTCCTTGACATGGTAGTCATCCTTGTCTAGAGTGACATCAAATTTGGTGCCATTCCCGAGGAGCATAGCTCAAGGATGAGTGTGTTATGGTAAGAGCATAAATCTAACCACCTTGCTCTGTTGTGAAAAACAAAAAAATTGAGATTTTGAGTTTTGCATCTTTTCCATGGTAGAGGGCTCTTAGCATTGGCCTAAGGCTATAGATGCATCAGGATTTGGGAAAGTTTTTGGCTCTGTTGGGATATATCAAAAACTCGACAAGTGACAAACTCTTATATATCGTGACAAACACCCTCTCTCATGACAGACTGCTCTATCACGATAGACTCCCCTATATCATGATAGAACTAACCTGATTGACAACGTCTATCGTGAAACACCACCCGTCTATCATGATAGACCACTCTATCATGATAGAACCCTATCTGTGATGGTAGATTGAAGATCCCGTAGACCACCCTCTATCATGATAGAACTCGTCTATCGTCAGAAGGCTTGTCCATCAGGATAGAGCCCCCCTATCCCGATAGACCAAAAGAAAACATACCAAATTTGTGACAAGGCCCCTCTATCATGATAGAGGCCCCCTATATGGTGATAGAGCAATTTTTGCAACATACCAAATTTACAATAGGCATCTACCTATCTTGATAGACCCTCTCTATTGTGACAGATTGATTTATTGCTATAGACTGATCTTTTGCAAAAAGCCCCTATCTATCGCAAGGGACCCCCTATGATGAACCTTTTTCTATCGTTATAGGCACCCTCTATCATGATAGGTTGCCCTATCACGATAGACCCCATGTGTTGCAATAGATCAGGCTATCACGAAAGACCCCCCCGCTATCGTGAGAGACCACTTGCTTGAGAAAAATTAAGGCTGAATTTTTGGTGAAAATTTGCTCATTTTTAATGGTAATTTGGTGATTTTTTTAGGAACAATAAAGCAAAAGTGTCTTCGTGACTCTCACAAGGGGTCCAAGTGTCAAAAGAAAGGCTTGGGAGATCATCTCTCACAAGGGGTCCAAGTGTCAAAAGAAAGGCTTGGGAGATCATCTAGGGGCAAGAGAGAGCATCATAGGCAACTTGAGGTTGGAAAGCTTTAAACCACCTTTGTCAATTCTAGCATAGGCTAAGATGCATAGTTCTAGAATTAGGACTTAGGGTTACGATAATATTCCTCCAAGTCTAAGACACCCTAAGGTAAAAAAGTTCAAGATAAATAAATAATTGATAATCATGACAAAACACTAAGGGCAAAAGAACATAATCAAGCAATTTAACGTTCAAGCCAATTATTGCAAATGTTCTAAACGATGAAACACAAAGACAATATCCTAACAAATAAAATAACCCCATAAGTGATTGATAATTGGAGAACCATTAAAGCATGCGTGTTGAAGGAGAGTAGAAAGGGATTTGAGTTAAACACATGAACCTTCGATAAGGAAAACACCTTGGAAAAGTGGGTCAACAAAGTTTAAGGTCATATGAAGCTAGTGTCAACCACGTAGCCAAGACCTGGTTCATGCAATTAGGTAATCACCCATCCAATAGAGCCAAGAGATGAGCAAGTCAGATAGTTCATATAGCATGGAGATAAATACACCTAGCATCAGAGCAGACTACCTAGAGGTGCTCAAAGGGCCCTATAAAACACAATTAGAATACATCTGAACCAGATTATTAGATGCTCGCATCTATGAAGATGGGTTGAGGAGATATATTGTATACTTGAGAAACATAGAGCAAACATCTGGCTTAGATCATCCTGTAGTTAAATTTGAGAATGGTTCCTACTTAGATAAGTAGGGAACTATGTACATTGCTACTAGTCACCTTGATGGAATTGACAACTTTGGGAATGTTCTCCTAGAGTCAAAAGTTAGGGGTTCTGATGAGGATGATCAGGAGGAGGTACCAACCAATCCTAGGAAGAAATATTTCCTAACAAGAATAGTATCCATGATCAAAATATCTCATGAGAATGCCACCATAGAGCTTTACACCAATGAAGCTGCAAAAGAGGCTTTTTGGAAATTCAAATTGGACAAGCCCCATATTAAGAAGGATTTTCTTGTGTATGAATTCAAAGACCAATATAATCCAAGAAAAGTAACCTA
>CM035424.1:125780908-125788408 GCA_020310875.1 Ceratopteris richardii
CAAGTTGGCATTAGAATTGACTATTCATAAATATGTGTCAAAAACAGTAGACACACATGAGTTGCTTAGAGTATTTTTGAACCCCATTTCTTATGGTTTGAAGATATACAATAGTGATGGATCAAGACCATATTGAAATGGATATTTGTCAAGGAACATGTTTATTCATCAAACATATTTTTTATCATTGTTTTGGATTCGATTGTTGTTTTAATATTATATAATAAGTACTTAAAGTTGAAGCATTTTTATGATGCATGAAGTGATTATGTGGATTTAATATGAAGTGATTATGATGGATTTGTATATGAACTAGTTATGAAGGAGTTTAACCTAAAGTGATTATGATGGATGCAAATTAAAATGTTATGATGTAGATTATGTTCATTATCTATATATTTATCTATGTATTTATCAATCAATCCATAAGTCTATCTATATTACTATCCATATATCCATCATTCTATCTATTTATCTATTTATTTATTTTTATGTAATATGCATCTATCTATAAATATATCAATCAATTTATCTATTTATCACCATATCTAATCCATCTATTTATCAACATATTTATATATTTATATATTTATCTATCTAGTTATCTACAAATGATATGGATTCAATTGATTTACGTGGATTGAACAATGTGGATTCATTTGAATTATGTGGATTGAATGATGTGAATATTATGGATTCAATTGAATGATGTGGATTGAATGGTGCAAATGATGTTTATTAAGTGATGTGATTATGTGGATTGAATGACATCAATGATATGGATTGAATGATATCAATGATTTAAAGTAATGTTTTTATTTTGTAGATTTGAAAGTAAAACATGGAAAGAATTCTACATGTGAATCATGACCTCGATCATCCTTCTACATGTAAATCATGACCTTGATCATGCTGAACCACACAGGATTTTTCTTGAATAGAATGATCAATTTGCATAATCAAGATTAGCATTTTTATTTCACCAAGATTTTGAACAAGAGGTTTTAGAAGGAGAACCATTATCAATGAAAGAATTCAAAAAACTATGTCCGAATAATTTTCTTCATGATGTTTTTTTGAATTACAAGGAGAGCAAAAGAGACAACACCATTAAAGCTTTCCAACTTATAACATAAAGGATTAGCAAAAAATTTACTTGGGTGCTTTGTTCAAGTTGAAAGATCGTTACCAAACAATAATCAAACTGCATTGTATTTCATTCAATCTTTTTTTGTACAAGATCTCCTTCACTAACATGTAGATTGGGATGATTGCCCAAAGAATCCATGAACAGGTTTGTGCCATCCTCAAAATCATGCAGAATTTTGTAGTCAAGGACATGAAGGCCCTCTTCTTCTAAAGTTGTTGCAAATTGTGTAGCACAAAGGATAAGTAATTTATTCACTACAAGAAATAGGGGGCGTAGCGATGCCCTCGAATTGAAAAAAAGACAAGTACCATCGCTTATGCGATGCTAGCGTCGCATAAGTGACGGTGATGTTTTCAATTTTTTTTTGAAGCGGATACGTCGCATAAGCGATGCCTGCATCGCTTATGCGATGCTGAATCTCTACGTCGCAAGTAACGTCGTTGCCTAGCAATGTTATTGGCGACATGGGCAAACTGGATAGTGAGGTCGTGCTTTCCAGAGCGTTGCATAAGCGACGCTCTGGATGTTAAAAAAAAATTTTGAATTCTCTCGGCACATTTGTGCCGAGATCTGGACGAGAGCAACAGAACGAGAGAGAGAGAGAGAGAGAGAGAGAGAGAGAGAGAGAGAGAGAGAGAGAGAGAGAGAGAGAGAGAGAGAGAGAGAGAGAGAGAGAGAGAGAGAGAGAGAGAGAGAGAGAGAGAGAGAGAGAGAGAGAGAGAGAGAGAGAGAGAGAGAGAGATGCAAAGGGAAAGACCAGGTATGCGCACACACACACACTTACACACACATACATATGCATACACACACACACATACACACATAGACACACACACATACACATACACACACAAATACACACACATATACACACATACACACATAATGTTGCATACACACACATATACATGCATACACACACATATACATGCACACACACATATATGCATACACACACATATGCATACATAATGCACATGCAGACATACACATACATAATGCATACACATGCACACATATACACATACACATACACACACATACACACATACACACACATACACACACACATACACACACACACATACACACACACACATACACACACACATACAAACACACATACACACATACACACATATATGCATACACACACATAGAGAGACATGCACACACATACACATACATGCATACATAATGCATATGCATATGCATACATACATACATACATACATACATGCATGCATACACACACATATGCATACATAATGCACATGCATACATACACATACATAATGCATAAGCACACATAATGCACATGCATACATACACATACATAATGCATACACACACATATGCATACATAATGCATACACACACATACACACATATGCATACATACATGCATAAACATACACACATAGACACAAACATACACATAGACACATACACACACATAAGATACACACTCAGACACACACTCAGACACACACACACATACACATAGACGTGCACACACATACACACACATACACACACATATACACACACACATACACACATAATGATGCATTCACACACATACACATGCATACACACATACAGATGCATACACACTTACACACATAATGATGCATTCACACACATACACATGCATTCACACACATACACATGCATTCACACAGGGATACAGGTCTTAAATATGACCTTTCCCCCTGGTGTAGAGTACACATATTTAGGTAGTGTAGTTGTGCATGACAACGAGATAATGCAGTGTCCTGTTGGCAATAAATGGTTAACAGATTGCCATACGGGAATTGTCCCAAGTCTTTGCTATCAAAAAGGGACTGAAACTGCTCTTCAGTTCCTAACATGCCTTCAAAAGGTTCTGCATGAATGGCTTTTCCAAACAGGGTTCAGTGTTGGCTTGAAAGACATGTACTTAACAGATGAAATCAGAACATATAAAAAACTTCTTGAAGAAGTTCATATTGTTGTAGATGATGGCAGATTGTCTTCTCAGAGAGTTCTCACTTTGGAAAGGCAGATCCGATTAGTCTTATCAGGAAAAGAGGAACTCATTCCAAGAACTTTTATCAATCCATGTCATAGTGATATCCTTGACTATGGTTACCAAGAAAATTTTCTTAGCTTAGTTGAAGAAATCAATGCTAGAAGATAAGCAATTTGTGAATTTCAACGTGTTCTTGGGGAAATACCAACCGTTGTTGAGAGGCGTAGCTGTCCATCCAATTCCATGATGGCAATGATAAGGGCCGAAAGCAAAGGATCATTGTCAAACTTGATTCAACAGTGTGCATGCTTAGGTTTACAGTCTGTAAACGGAGGGAGTTGTTCTTTTCTGACTTTCATGATGGTTTGGCAATAATTCATTCTTGCTTTTTAGATGGTTTAACCTCCAAAGAATTCCTTTATCATTTAGTGTCTTCCCGAAAACCTGAAAAAGGGTATGGAGCTGAGGGGCCTGGAGAACTTTTTCAAAAATGTATGTATGGGTTAAGGGAAGTGCATTTAGCATATGATGGTTCTGTTCGGACACGAACAGACAATCACGTAATACAATTCAATTATGAAGTTTTGGAGAGGGTAGCACTGCAGATTCAAAGACATCTTCACTGTTTCACACTTGGAATGTTACTAGTTTATAAGACCATGATAGAGTTACGTACCATCATCAAAATGTTTGTTAGCCCCTTTTTTTCTTTAGTTCATAAAATACTATTTTAAACTTGAAGAAATCATGCCTTTTTATTGCAACATATACACATACACACACATATACACACACACAAACATACACACATAGACACATACACACATACACACATAATGATGCATACACACATATACACATGCATACACACACATATGCAAACATACATGCATACACATACACACAAAGACACATACACACACATAGACACATACACACACATAAAAAAAAAGTTCGATTTCTCCCAGCACATTTGTGCCGGGATTAACATGCAAGAGCAAGAAGAGAACGAGAGAGAGAGAGCGCGAGAGAGAGAAGGCTGAGATTTTTGAATTGTTGGATTTAAGTCATCAGTTAATATCTACCCAAGGAGGCCAAGCTTTACTGAAATTATCTCAGGATGGCATCCTTTCAAGCCATTTGATTTTAGAAAATCATTTTTGGCTGCTAAAACATGAAATTCAAATGTTAAATATGTATTCTGACTCTCTTGCTCCCAGGCCTACAGTAATTAAGGCACTGGGTATAAAAGCTCCTTTGTGGACAGGGATACAAGTCTTAAATATGACCTTTCCCCCTGGTGTAGAGTACACATATTTAAACAGTGTAGTTGTGCATGACAATGAGATAATGCAGTGTCCTGTTGGAAATAAATGCTTAACAGATTGCCATACGAGAATTGTCCCAAGTCTTTGCTATCAAAAAGGGACTGAAACTGCTCTTCAGTTCCTAACATGCCTTCAAAATGTTCTGCATGAATGGCTTTTCCAAACAGGGTTCAGTGTTGGCTTGAAAGACATGTACTTAACAGATGAAATCAGAACATATAAAAAACTTCTTGAAGAAGTTCATATTGCTTAAAAGATATATAACAAAAAAATCTATTATTAGGTGCTTAAAACAATAACTAACTCTATCATAAAAAATATAAACTTTTTTCTACCTGTTTGAATGTACGAAATGAAATTTCGTAGATACCAACAATAGTTCCTATGTAACCAAGTTTGCTATCTATAAGGTTCATGTCTTTTGAGCTATAAGGTTCCTGTGAATAATTCACATAATTCGCTGCTAATGCTCCCTTGTATATGCTTTCTATCAATGGTGCACACTGACATCTCACCCGTACGCGTGCCTACATGTAAACAAAACCTCATTACGTCTCAGACAGTGACCTGATATAATATCAGAGATTATTAAATCTAAGCAACGAACCTGAGCTGGAAACTATGTCTTCTGCTTCCCATCAGTCCAGGCATATGGATTGATGTTCATCTCTCCATAGCTGTCTACCTCAAAAATACCATGCAACTTTTTATCAATGTAATTAAACAAAAATAGTGGCATCCCTGGTCAGACATTCTTTACATAGCTAATATGAGAAGCTCGAAGGCCTGTACATGCACAAAAGCTAACGATCAAGCTACTATTCATGCATAAGGACGTCCGTAAAATAAAACCAAGCCCAGGATTCCAAGTAAGCTTTATTAGATTCAGCATTCTTCTCTGCGTTCCCACGAAAGCCATACCAAAAACATGCACACACATGAACATGCAGTAATATGTGGAGGGAGGGAGAGAGAGAGAGAGAGAGAGAGAGAGAGAGAGAGAGAGAGAGAGAGAGAGAGAGAGAGAGAGAGAGAGAGAGAGAGAGAGAGAGAGAGAGAGAGAGAGAGAGAGAGAGAGAGAGAGAGAGAGAGAGAGAGAGAGAGAGAGAGAGAGAGAGAGAGAGAGAAGAGAGAGAGAGAGAGAGAGAGAGAGAGAGAGAGAGAGAGAGAGAGAGAGAGAGAGAGAGAGAGAGAGAGAGAGAGAGAGAGAGAGAGAGAGAGAGAGAGAGAGAGAGAGAGAGAGAGAGAGAGAGAGAGAGAGATAAGGGCATAGAAGGAAATGGTCTCCATATGACCAGGACGTGGAAAAACATACTATCGAAAGCACAGTGGAATCTCAAAATGAGAAATCCAAACCATGATATGATACATTATGGTTTAAAGGGAGAGACGTATATCTTTGATAGAAAGTAAGAGGATAGATAAAGTATACCAAACAGACGCATTCATTGTAAGTCGCATGGTCACAACCAAAAATCACAGCAGCAAGCTCCTCCGCCGGAAGGTTCAAGAACGAGAGCGGTGATGGAGGAGGACCGCTAGCCCCAGAGGAAGGAGAATGAAGGCCTTTGTATGCAACCGTCAACATCTTCTTCTTTGTTCCCTGAAATGGATCCACGTTGTAAACCCACAACCTGTCTAATGATGCTCAACGAGTTTCTCATGAAAAGAGATATAAGCTTATCTGTCTGCACATGATTTAACTCAAATAGGATTTTCTCCTGTGAATAATTCACATAATTCGCTGCTAATGCTCCCTTGTATATGCTTTCTGTCAATGGTGCACACTGACATCTCAACCGTACACGTGCCTACATGTAAACAAAACCTCATTACGTCTCAGATAGTGACCTGGTGTAATATCAGAGATTATTAAATCTAAGCAAAGAACCTGAGCTGGAAACTGTGTCTTCTGCTTCCCATCAGTCCAAGCATATGGACTGATGTTCATCTCTCCATAGTTGTCTGCCTCAAAAATACCATGCGACTTTTTATCAATGTAATTAAACAAAAATAGTGGCATCCCTGGTCGGACATTCTTTACATAGCTGATATGAAAAGCTTGAAGGCCTGGACATGCACAAAAGCTAATCATCAAGTTACTGTTCATGCATAAGGACGTCCGTAAAATAAAACCAAGCCCAGCATTCCAAGTAAGCTTTAGATTCAGCATTCTTCTCTGCGTTCGCTCGAAAGCCATACCAAAAGCATGCACACACATGAACATGCAGTAATATATGGAGGGAGGGAGGGAGGGAGGGAGGGAGGGAGGGAGGGAGGGAGGGAGGGAGGGAGGGAGGGAGGGAGGGAGGGAGGGAGGGAGGGAGGGAGGGAGGGAGGGAGGGAGGGAGGGAGGGAGGGAGGGAGGGAGGGAGGGAGGGAGGGAGGGAGGGAGGGAGGGAGGGAGGGAGGGAGGGAGGGAGGGAGGGAGGGAGGGAGGGAGGGAGGGAGGGAGAGAGAGAGAGAGAGAGAGAGAGAGAGAGAGAGAGAGAGAGAGAGAGAGAGAGAGAGAGAGAGAGAGAGAGAGAGAGAGAGAGAGAGAGAGAGAGAGAGAGAGAGAGAGAGAGAGAGAGAGATAAGGGCACAGAAGGAAATGGTGTCCATATGACCAGGATGTGGAAAAACATACTATCGAAAGCACAGTGGAATCTCAAAATGAGAAATCCAAACCATGATATGATGCATTATGGTTTAAAGGGAGAGACATATATCTGTGATAGAAAGTAAGAGGATAGATAAAGTATACCAAACAGAAGCTGTGTGACACATTCATTGTAAGTCGCATGGTCACAGCCAAAAATCACAGCAGCAAGCTCCTCCGTCGGAAGGTTCAAGAACGGAAGCGGTGATGAAGGAGGATGGCTAGCCCCAGAGGAAGGAGAATGAAGGGCTTTGTATGCAACCGTCAACATCTTCTCCTTTGTCCCCTAACATGGACCCACGTTGTAAACCCACAACCTGTCTATGACACTCAATGAGTTTCTCATGAAAAGAGATATAAGGTTATC
>CM035424.1:125793408-125803408 GCA_020310875.1 Ceratopteris richardii
TGCTGTACAACAGTTCTAAATTTTTCTTATTCTCCATATTCTCTCTCTCTCTCTCACACACACACACACTCATCATAGCTCTTAGGCACACAATCTCTTATATCTAGTTCCTATTTCTGCCTAGATATAGATATTGTTAGTTTGTATCATATTCACACATTGTAATTGATATTGGGATATAGATAGTGTAGGTGAGCCCCATAGCTTACCGTTACACCTGAAATCTCATCTATTCTCTCTCAAATCTCTCACTCATTTATTTTTGAGTCTTAAGGTGTGTATGTTAAGGTTCATGTGTTGGAAGATCCCATAAACCTATGGTATATTGTTATTGTGGCCCACTACCACTTCCAATATTTGGTATCACAGCTTAGAATAGCAAAATTTGGTATAAGATCCTAGTTGACATACACCCTTAATAAGATGAGTGAATATAGACTTGAGAATGAAGACAAGCTTGAGGGCATGTCTAATTATGCAATGTGGAGTTTTATGATGATGAATCTATTAGTATCAAAGGACTTATGGAATATTGTCAATGGCACTTATCTAAGGCCAAGACAAGTCAGGGAAGATGTTGCTTCATCTTCTAGAAGACCAATTGTTCCTATTTTTGCTCAACACGAGGCTAGTGAAGAAGAAGAAACTCTTTCACCATCAAGAGTCTATACTACTACCATATTACTTCCTATAGAAGAGCAATCTAGATGGGATTCAAGGAATGCTTTAGCACTTTCATATATTGATATGGGAGCTAAGAGGCATATTATACCCCAAATCAGGCCATGGAGAACCTCTCTTCAAGCTTGGTTGGAGTTAGAGAATCTCTATCAGAGCAGAAACCTTGCTAGGAAAGCTCATCTAAGGCGACAACTAGCCAACACAAGGATGAAATTTAGTGAATCGGTTCAGAAATATATTTTGAAGCTTAAAGATTTACGAGATCAACTACTAAATGTTGGAGTGAACATTTCAGATGAAGAGATGGTAAACACACTTCTAAACTCACTTCCATCTACATACCATGCTTTTGTTACTTCTTTATCTCTCTCTAGAAGAGATAGAGAAATTTCATTTGAAGAGCTACATTTCCTATTACTTCAAGATGAAGATCATCAAAAGGGTATGGAAGAGAATGATGAAGCCATGTTATCATCATCATGTTATCCAAGAAGGAAAGTAAGTCTTCTAATCCTAAGTTTTCTAGTTCTACCCCTAATGCTTCCTCTACACCCAAAGAAAAATCTTTGACTACATCTGATTCAAAGAAAGGAGTATGCCATTACTGCAAGATGCCAGGTCATTTCATAGTAGAATGCAAAGCAAGGATTTTCAATGAGAAGAAGAAAGCATCAGGTAATAGTGTTGAAGATGATCCAAAACCTAAATCTTCAAAGGTAGATTCATATGCATGTGCCACTATTGAAGAGATAGCTTTTGATCTGGTAGCGTTAAATGCAATCCCAGATAATCCTTGGATTTTTTATTCTAGAGCCATAAAGCATATGATAGGTTGCAAAAAGGTATTTTCTTCCCTTTCTAACTCTTCAGGTAGAAGAGTGACCATTGCAGATGGTCATGATTTAGTTGTTTTTGGTGTTGGAGAAGTAAACCTCAAGTCCAGAATAGGAGGAAATTTCATAATTTCCAATGTTCTTTATGTTCCAGAAATAAAGAAGAATTTGCTCTCTATCTCGACTTTCTTGTTAGATGGTTATAAAGTTGTTTTTGAGAAAGATTCATGTTAGATCCTCTCACCAGATGAGGAGCATTGTCTATTTAAAGGTGAAAACAGAAGCGGCATGTTTGTATTATCCAAAATTAGTCATGCTAATGTTGCTAGGTCTACTACACCTAAGGAGAACATGAAGTTATGGCATGCTAAATTCGGTCATATCAATTACATAGCTCTCAAGCATATAAAAGAGCAAGATATGGTGGAGAGTTTGCCTACTTTTGCTTTACCAGATGATGCAGAGTCATGTGAAGGATGTCTTGAAGGAAAGCTTCACAAACTACCTTTCATCATACATTCAAATGTGAATGGTCCGATGAGAATGGATTCTATTCAAGGTCACATGTAATTTTTTATGTTCATTGATGATTTCTCAAGATACTCATGGATTTACGGTCTTAAAGTAAAGTAAAAGGTTTTTCCTACTTTCAAGAAGTTCTTAGCTATGGTTGAAAATAAAAGTCAATCAAAGATCCTGATTTTGAGAAGTGATAGAGGAGGAGAGTACATGTCTAAAAACTTTAGGTCTTTTCTATAAGACAAAGGTATCTCTAATCAACTCACTATTGCTTACACACCAAAACATAATGGTGTTGCAGAGAGAAAGAATAGGATACTTTTTGAGATGATGCATAGTATGATGTCATCCAAAAGGCTTTCTCCCAAGCTTTGGTTTGATGCAGTACATACAGCTAATCACATTCTGAATAGGTCTTCCACAAAAGCTTTGAAGGTCATTACACCTTATGAAGCTTATTATGGGAAGAAGCCCAATGTCAGTTACTTCAAAGTTTTTGGTTCCCTAGCTTATGTTCACATTGAGAAGAAGGATCGTGGCAAGATTGATGTAAAAGCCATTAAAGTAGTCTTTACTGGTTATGCAATTAAAAGCAAAGGATACAGATTTTATGTTCCAGATACAGGTGATATCCTACTCTCACGCAATGCATATTTGCAGAAAGTCAGATTTATGATAAGAAGGAAGAAATTCCACATTTCATAAAGGCAGATGACTATGCCTTTTTCAAAAGGAATTTGGATACTTACATTCAACGATACACGAGGGGTGATGACCCTTCTCAAACCCTAAGAGATACAGGTGAAGAGAGAATTTCATTACCTACACTAGTACCTAGTCCTACATCAGTACCTCTTGAAGTTCCAACTTATGAAGTTGGACAAGGTTCTAGAGTTCCAAAAGAAAGAGATATTGAAGAACCAAAAGATATAGCACTTTTTAGAAATATGCCAAAGTGATTATATTAGACATGGAAGGACAATGGTATAAACGAATACACAGGAAGAACCAGAAGTCAAGCCAAGAGACAACAAGAAGACCAGGTAAATTATGCAGAACATTTTGAGATTCATAATGTTTTAGCCCTTACTTTAGTTGAGAATGAACCAACTAGTGTTCAAGATGCACTAAGTAGTCTTGTATGGAAGAAAGCTATGCAAGAAGAGATTGATTCTATCCATAAGAATCAAACTTGGAAGCTTTGTGAGTTACCAAAAGATAAGAAAGCTATTGGTGTTAAGTGGATCTTCAAAATCAAAAGAAAAGTAGATGGTACTATAGATAGGTATAAAGCACGATTATGATGGAGAGTGTTAATATCCAAAAGAATAAGCTATCCTTGATGTTAGGACACTTCTACATCAAGAATAACTCAAAACCTTTACCAATTTGGAGGATCAATACCAGATTATCAAAATCTTGAACTAATTGTGGAGAGTCACTACTTAGAAAAGTCTGCTACACATAACTCATTCATTGACTGATCAAATGTGTAAAGTTTTTTATAAAACTTTGCACAAGGTATTTTCTAAAGATTGAGCACCGTCTCCAAGTTAAATCTTCTCAAAAGATTCAGTAGATCTTGAGAAATAGTCCAAATAATCTACCTATGTCTGAAACTATCTTCTTGTAGAATCAATTTTGACACCTGCAACTTCTAACACACAGTTCTCCCAAACTAGAACCCGTTTAAGCAAATGTTTTTAGCCATAGATGGCTTACCTTCCAGATTAGATTTTGAATCCTCATTTGTGCAAAACTTCACACTGTACACTGAGAACTGATCAATTCTTTGACCATCGAGATTGCGCTTGTTTCAGAAGACACTCAACACTTCTTCACATACAAATGTTCCTACACATAATTCTCTCATCCTGTTTACAATTAGGCTCTCACAATTTAACCATAGAAGCATTAACTATGGAATTAGACATCTACAAAAGGATTCTTGAAATGATCAAACACAGAAGGAGAACACAACTAAATATGGGGTGCAACTTTTTCTTCTATTCAGAAAACTTTACATCTAAATGATGAGAGAGTTCTACCTCACTTCTCAAGTGTCTAATGACTATTAAAACTTCTAATTCTTCTCATCTCATGCTCTCTCATACTTGCCCCGACTTTTTACTTGTATATATAGGCATATATGTACAAGCTCATGACCATACAAAAGGTATAAGTAAGCTAACTACAAATTAATGTACATATGTATACAAGTCTTCATTTCCTGAACATACTCTATCTTCAATCTTCAATTGTTGATCTTTTCTTCATTCTTTGACTTCAAGTCTTTATCTAAAACATCAATTGGTGGTTGAATTGCACCAACAAATCCCCCTCAATAATCAATTGAGGTTTTCTCTATCTTCTTTATACCTACCATGTCTTTGAATCTTTGTAGCTTTGGTCCATCCAAGGTTTTTGTTAGCATATCTGCTATCCCACCAAGCTTCATATGGTGTCATAACTTGCAAAGCTTTACATGGTAATCTATTAACCAAGTATGTAGCTGT
This sequence comes from Ceratopteris richardii, assembly GCA_020310875.1. Lineage (NCBI taxonomy): Eukaryota > Viridiplantae > Streptophyta > Polypodiopsida > Polypodiales > Pteridaceae > Ceratopteris > Ceratopteris richardii. Next base: position 125,797,958 of record CM035424.1, read on the forward strand.
ATTTATAGCCTCAACCCATAAATAATTTGGATAATTTTTCTCCTTCATCATTGATCTTGCAAACTCAACAAGACTTCTATTTCCCCTTTCTGTTACACCATTTTGTTGAGGAGAGTACCTGCAAGTAACTTCCCTTTTTATACTTGCATTCCATAAGTAATCACTGAACTCATTAGAGAAATACTCTCCCCCTCCATCTGACCTTAGTCTCTTCAACTTTTGACTTGTGATTCTTTTTGCATAGACATGATAATGTTTAAATGTATTGAATACCTCTGATTTATCTTTGATCACATATATAGTGATCCACCTGGTAGCATCATCAACATAAATCACATAATATCCTGAACCATTTATACTGAAATCCTTTGATGGTCCCCACACATCTGTGTGTACCAACTCAAGCTTCTCTGAATACATGAAATCATGCTTAGAATATGATTGCTTATGAGCCTTACCTAATTGACATGCCTCACATCTGTATGTCATATGTTGACCTACAACATTAGGCAATCCAAGCACTGAACCATTGTTAACCATATCCTTAATACCTCTTTCATTGAAATGTCCAGGCCTTTTGTGCCAAAGATCTAACTTAGAGATCTTATGTCCTCCATAAGTAAACAAAGCATGAACAACATTTCTTTGAATCTTCAATGTGAAGAGTCTTCCTTCTTTCTTCCCTAAAACAATTTGTTTATATCCGTTTCTAGGGTCTTCAACAAAAACTCCATCATTACTGAACCTTACTTCATAACCTTTTTCAACAATTTGTCCTACACTTATCAGATTCTTTGGAATTTTAGGAACATAAAGACCTTACTCAGAAGAGTACTTCCATCCTTGGCCTTCACTGATCGAATTGACTTCACATTGTGCTTTGTATTATCACCTGTTTGAAGTACATGATTAGTTACCTTATTTTCCAAATCAGTCATCAGGGCTATATTACCACTCAAGTGATTGCTACACCCTGAGTCAATGTAGAAGACTCTTTGGTCTTCACTTTATCTTTCACAAGTTGCATTCATGATTAAGTTGAATCTTCTTTCTGATCTGAAGCATAATTGTAGTAGGTATTGCTGAAGGATTGACTTTGAAAACCTCTACCTGCATTTCTTCCAAAGTAACCTCTAGTACCTCTACCTCAGAAATTACCTCTTTGGTTTCTACCAACTCTTCCTCTTGAATTAAAATTCTGATTATATCCTCCATTAGTCTGATTATTATGCCAACAAACATGAGCTAAATGATTTGTCTTACCACAAATCTAGCAAGCTTTGGCTCCATCTTTATTGCTTCTGCCTCTTCCTCTACCTTTGCCACCTCCTCTCCCTCTTAGGAAGTTGGCTTGGCTAGTTGTACCTTCTTCTTCATTTAATTGTTGCTTGCCTTTGCTATTCTTCTTCTTATCCTTTGAATACATTGCTTGACCTGCACTCTTATCATCATCACCTTTGACATCCTGCTCAAAAGTTAGCATGTGTCCTAGCAACTGATTTAAATTAGGAGTGAAATGATCTAGTATCAATTCAGTAGACAAAATGAATGGCTTCCATTTCTCATCTCCTCTCAAACCTGTGAGGATTTGCCTTACCAATTTATCCTCCTCAATATCTTCATCAACTGCTCCTAATGCATCTGCAATGTCCTTCAACCTTGTTACATAAGCAGAAATGGATTGAGAGGCCTTCTTCTTGAATGTGGTAAACTCTGCCCACAAACATGCCTTCCTTGACTTTGTAGTATTTTGGAAATGATCCTCCAAAGCATTCCATATATCACTTGCACTTTCAAGACCTCTAATATGAGGTAGCAAGTAGTCATTTACTCCCATGTAGATAATGCTTCTTTCTTGAGCATCCTTCATCATCCAAGTCTTCAAATATGAGAGTTCGTCCCTAGTTGGAACACTAGGATCTTTGAATTGTGGTTTTTCTTCTTCACCTGTGATGTAACCTATCAAGTATTTGCTCATGAGATGAGCTTTCATCCTCATTGACCAAGCTGGATAGTTTTCTCTATCCAATTTCTCTATCTGAAGAGAATCTCCCATCCTTTCTTCACTTGTGTATTAAATTCTTCAAGCTTTATGAGGAATAAATGTACCTTTACTTCAAATGAAGTTCCTTTCGATCTTCTTGATAACTTCTGGCCTCCTTCTCAAGCTTTCCCTTTAAGCTTTCACCTTTTGAACCTTCAAGTGTTGATTTCTGTATGACTGTAGCAGTCGAGGTCCTCCTTTCTTCTATTTTGATGCTTCCTACTCTAATACCACTGATGGAGAGTGTTAATCTCCAAAAGAATAAGCTATCCTTGATGTTAGAACTCTTCTATATCAAGAATAACTTAGAAGCTTTACCAATTTGGAGGATCAATACTAGATTATCAAAATCTTGAACTAACTGTGAGGAGAGTCACTAGTCAAAAAAGTTTGCTGCACATAACTCATTTCATTGACTGATCAAATGTGTAAAGTTTTTTATGAAACTTTGCACAAGGTGTCATCTAAAGATTGAGAACCTTCTCCAAGTTTAATTTTCTCAAAAGATTCAGTAGACCTTGAGAAATGATCCAAACAATCTACCTATGTCTGAAATTGTCTTCTCGTAGAATCGATTTTGACACCTGCAACTTCTAACACACAGTTCTCCCAAACTAGAACCCATTTAAGCAAATGCTTTTAGCCATAGATGGATTACCTTCCAACTTAGATTTTGATTCCTCATTTGTGCAAAAATTTACACTGTGCATTGAGAATTGATCAATTCTTTGACCATCGAGATTGTGCCTATTTTAGAAGACACTCAACACTTCTTCACATAGAAATGTTCCTACACATAACTCTCTCAGCTTGTTTACAATTTGGCTCTCAAACTTTAACCATAGAAGCATTAACTATGGAATTAGACATCTACAAAAGGATTCTTGAAATGATCAAACATAGAAGGAGAACACAACCAAATATCGGGTGCAACTTTTTCTTCTATTCAGAAAACTTTACATCTGAATGATGAGAGAGTTCTACCTCACTTCTCAAGTGTCTAATGACTATCAAAACTTCTAATCATCTCATGCTCTCATACTTGCCCTGATTTTTTACTTGTATATATAGGCATATATGTACAATCTCAAGACCATACAAAAGGTATAAGTCAGCTAACTACAAATTAATGTACATATGTATACAAGTATTCATTTCCTGAACATACTCTATCTTCAATCTTCAATTTTTGATCTTTCCTTCATCCTTTGACTTCAAGTCTTTATCTAAAACATGAATTGGTGGTTGACTTGCATCAACAGATTAGTTGTCAAAGGTTATGCACAAAAGAAAGGTATTGAATATGATGAGAATTTTTCACCTACATCTAGAATGATAGTGGTCAGGACAATACTTTCTTTGGCTACATTCTCTAGTTGGAAAGGATACCAGTTAGATATCAAAGTTGCATTTCTTAATGGTGATCTACATGAAGATGTTTATGTTAAGTAGTCAGAAGATTTTGAAGAAACAGGTAAAGAGCATTTAGTATGGAAGCTTATCAAAGCTTTGTATGGACTAAAGCAAGCACCAAGAGCTTGGTATGAGAAGAGACATGTTTATCTTCTATCTATTGGTTTTGAAAACTTCGATGCAGCTCCTAATCTTTATGTGAAAGCTCAAAAGGATGTTTTGATTATTATTATCATTTATGTTGATGATATGATCATGAAAGGTCCCAAGGATTCAGATGTTCAATTGTTTAAAAGACAACGTAATAATACATTTGATGTAAATGACTTAGGGATTTTACATTATTATCTATGGATTGAGTTTAAATATAGAGATGAGTGTATCTACATGAGAGAGTAGAAATACATTGAGAAATTATTGGAAAGGTTTGAGATGACAAATTCCAAGCCTATGTAGACACATTCAGAAGCAATTTCAAGACCATTTGATGCTACATTATATAGTCAAGCAATCGGTTGCTTGGTATAACTATGCAATACATGACAGGACATTCAATTTATAGTTTCTCAATTATACAAGTTCATACACAGTCACCTCAAGATTTAGTGGAAATCAATCAAGAGATATTTGCAGACAACAGAAGTTTTGCAGGTTATTGAACCTTGTACCATTGTGACATTGAAGGAGGGATTGCTCGAAACAATGTCAATATATACAACATGTGTAGAGTGTACCTTAAGCTTTCTATAAGCAAAAGCTTCATTGCTTTTTGCGATCTATTTTTGTCGATCATTGAAATAGCAATCACATATATTAATCATAAGTGTAAGTAGATTTTAATATTGCTTTTTAGCTTTTTGCAATATAGCTTTTCAACGGACACACAATCCTATATAAAGAGGGCTTTGGCCTATTGTTCAATTTCACTCAAGGATCATCTCAAGGAGCTTAAGTGCTCAACACAAGGAGAAGTTGTTCTTGAAGAGAGAGTGTTCAGGTGATCACTAGGAGGCTACCTTGAAGGAGGAGTTCTCACACTCTTGGAGGAGGTGTGGTCTACATCTTCGCGATTATTTGGAGGTTGTACCTACCTATGTACCTACCTACCTACCTACCTACCTATCTATCTATCTATCTATCTATCTATCTATCTATCTATCTATCTATCTATCTATCTATCTATCTATCTATCTATCTATCTATCTATCTATCTATCTATCTATCTATCTATCTATCTATCTATCTATCTATCTATCTATCTATCTATCTATCTATCTATCTATCTATCTATCTATCTATCTATCTATCTATCTATCTATCTATCTATCTATCTATCTATCTATCTATCTATCTATCTATCTATCTATCTATCTATCAATCGATCTATCTATCTATCTATCTATGTATCTACCTATCTATCTATCTATCTATCTATCTATCTATCTATCTATCTATCTATCTATCTATCGATCTATTTATCTATCTATCTATCTATCTATCTATCTATCTATCTATCTATCTATCTATCTATCTATCTATCTATCTATCTATCTATCTATCTATCTATCTATCTATCTATCTATCTATCTATCTATCTATCTATCTATCTATCTATCTATCTATCTATCTATCTATCTATCTATCTATCTATCTATCTATCTATCTATCTATCTATCTATCTATCTATCTATCTATCTATCTATCTATCTATCTATCTATCTATCTATCTATCTATCTATCTATCTATCTATCTATCTATCTATCTATCTATCTATCTATCTATCTATCTATCTATGTATCTATCTATCTATCTATCTATCTATCTATCTATCTATGTATCTATCTATCTATCTATCTATCTATCTATCTATCTATCTATCTATCTATCTATCTATCTATCTATGTATCTATCTATCTATCTACCTATCTATCTATCTATCTATCTATCTATCTATCTATCTATCTATCTATCTATCTATCTATCTATCTATCTA